>JAIPRK010001101.1:0-41311 GCA_025469195.1 Chaitophorus viminalis
AGATTTGTTATCCTTACATATATAATATTTTTTTGACAATAAACTTATTATTATTATTATTATTATTATTATTATTATTATTATTATTATTATTATTATTATTATTATTATTATTATTATTATTATTATTATATTATTAAATAAATAAATAAATAAATAAGTATATAATATGTAGTTGGTACATAATATTTGTATAGAAGCGTATGCGTCGGAGTGAGCGGGTGACGGGCGTGCCATAAAATCCGCTCATTTGTCATTTATCTGTGCCTATTGTAATTTATTAAACGTCAGCTTTTATGTTCGATATATATATATTTGCGTTATATGATTAGCACGATGACTTTACCACGTGGAATTTAATGAAATACATGTACGTTTACGAGGAGGCTTTGTGATGCATAAATTATAGCTAATAATATAATATATAATGGATCCGAGGTGTTATACATATATTATTTATTTTAATATTTATGTAACGTTTTATGTATTTAAACACTTTTAAATTTATAACACACAACTATATTTATATATATATATATATATATATATAATATAAATGTATTTTTAACAAACCACTTTAACCACTTAATATTTCAAAACATTTATTGATTTTATGACAGACTTTTCTTTTTGTAGATCTAAAGTGGTTTATATAAGCACAAACAAATAAGGAACCTATTTATTGTACAAACATATTTATAGATATATGTATATATGTAGATTTTTAGATTATTCAAAAAAACTCTTCTTTCATGTCGTATTATAATTTTGGAAAAATTTGTTTTAATCATATCTACAAAATTGAAAAACACAAATGCAAATTAATTTAGCTGGGGCAGTGAGGATTTCCTTAAAATTGTTAGATGTTAATACATTTATCATAGATCTGTAAGAGCTTTTGTAACTTGTATACTCAATTTTGGCGTATTCAACTGTATACCATAGTGGCTGTACAGTTTACACCTTACTTATTTTATAATTTTAGATGCAAAAAACTTCGATCCCGATACAAGTATCGAATACCGTCTAGTATTTTACCACGCACTCTTGCATTATACAACAGTATTGATTACTCGGTTGAAAATTTGGCTGTCGAAGTGACTTGAAAATTTTACTGGGTACTATTGTATTAATATTTTTTTAGACATTACATTATAATTTTCGAAATATTTTAATGAAATTTGTACTGTTTTTAGGCACTTGTCGATTAAAATTTATACCTACCTTAAAAATAAATTATAAACTGGTCACTAGACCTCTGTCACTCAGATTTGTTTTTTTCGAGAGTACCTGAACATTAAAATATTGGTTTCAAGTTTAAAGACCAATACAGCCATATCTTTCACTTACCTCTGTACCTCACTGACTCATCTGACCATGAAACCTTATCCGAACTAGGTATCACACCCCTTTTTTTTTAACTTTGCAATCGAAGACTTGATTAACATTATTAGGCATAAAAACCATACAATAGATTGGTAGATCGATATTTGATATGATCTAACCATTAAGATTAAGGCATTACTGATGTCCTACTTAAAGTATAGATAATATATTAATTTCATAAAATAACATAATTATTCTGGTAAAAGCTATAACTATATTTATTTATGATTTTTATTTTGTATTATAAATATAATTTCAGTTGAATACACAATATAATTCCTATAAAATGTATTTATTTACCTACTAAAAATAAGTCCTAAAACACAATATCATACATCATAATTTATATTAGGTAATCTAATAAGTATGATCATCTTGAAATCGTTAACAAAATGTCAAAATCTAATGTTTCACCATAAGGTAGTGTTACAAAAAGTCTGTTGCTTTAGTTTAAATTTGATAACAGTGCGAAATTCTAGAGTCTTGAAATAGACAATAAACGATACTTTATAGTAGTGTAGTTTAGTACACAATATTATACATACCACTGGCCATATTAGATTAGATCCCCATTGGAAATCTAATCGACCGTAGAATACATTTTTAAGGCTTGTTATGCCAATAATTTTGTACAACATTAATGTGGGCCTTACATCTTCGTAAAAATCTTTATTTGACACTGACATTTTCTGCGAAAAATATTCGAAAAAAATACTATTAAAACTCGAAAACGCAACAGTGCATTAGATTAAAATTCCACTGCAATACGGTATAATAATATAAATAGTAGCTATTTGTCGCGCACCAACGCGACACGAACGTTGTTTGTCATCAACAGCGGAGATGGATATCAAGACTGTATAATATAGAACGTAGTACTGCAGTAGTAATGAAATAAAATCAACAATAAGACGTTTAAGCTCGTATAAATAATGCATAAAACGCATTAATAAGTTATTCGTAAAATAATTTTCAAATGCAAACATATATTATATATACATATTATAAAATGTATACTATAAACGTTGCATAACACTTATATACCGTTAACATTTAATCTTCTATAAAAGTGGCATTTTTGTAAATTACTACATCGAAATTCGAGGAAAAATATATAATTCCGTACAACCATCAATTGCAAATATCATTAATATCAAACATGTCATGTTTTTTGTTTATAGAACATGCAGACCGTGCAAACATAATACTTATGTAGTTGTGTAAGAAATAACAATGCAAGACGTATTACGAATTGCACATTGACGAATTACTTTGATAATATACCGCGGTAACATGCAGTAGCGTTAACGCCTACAATTGCCATCGCGTAAAATTGTATTTTATTTCAATTTAACCAGCATAAATATTATATTATTACAAACATAATATACGATGAACAGTTATATTTTGTGTTATACCATGTGTGTGTGTGTATGAATTAACCGCGAACATTTGTTTTATGCGCGATTTTGGATTCCGACCACAATTTCTCGACTCGAATAATTAATTCATGTATGTATAATTTTTTTTTTCTTTTTTAAACAGTTATTTGAATTATTTCCATCTACAATAATAATTCGTATTTCAGTCGAAACGTTTCAATCGGACTGCTGTAGGATGATGATCGTTCACTCGACGCATCCAAGTAGGTAACTCGTACTTACCGATTTTTCGACACGGAAGGTGTGCGCACTTTAAATAGTTTTTCGACCGCCGATTCCGCTCGTACACCACATAATAATCGCGATTTTAGACCGAACAACGACCAAAAGTCCAAGAAGCTGCCCCCGTCACTATACCTGACGTTACCGCTGCAAGTGGTGCAAAGCTAATATGGCTGTACTCGGTATACCGTACGCGATATAGTAATATCTTGATTTTTGGTGTTTTCTCATTTGTTTTCCACGAATTTAATGTTCTTTCCGTCATTGACGCCAATAGAGCAAAGGAAGGAAACTATAAGTAACTCAACCCCACACCCCTAGAATTATGTTTTCAACACACTCTAAAAAAAACATTACTATCCACTAGTACTACTACTGCAGAGAAGGTATACGGTATACCATTGATAATAAGAACACAGATTTAGCTACAGGACATGGCGTCTTATCTTTGATGATTTAATTGATGAATGAAATAAGGCTGTTTATCATTACATGGACAAGTTCGTATATATAAGTATAGTTTTTATGATCTACGTATTTGGGCAGTGGACAGTGGTGGCTTGAATATTTTTTCGTTTGAATCACATGTAAAAATGTTAGACCTCCCACCCAAATATATTATATAATTATGTGAGTTTATTACCTTTTCCAATCACAGGGCACCCACTCACCCAGGCGCGCACTCAGGATTTTTGTTTGGAGGGGGGGGAGGCTTAAATATTTTCCTATTTTCTTTACACACAAGTAAATAATTACCACAAATTTTAAATGGTAATTTTTTTACTATTATTATTATATGTTTAATCAATCATCATTATGGTACTATGTTTGTGAAAATATGCTATAATAATGTATAATTTAGTATATTTATATATTTTTTTTGGGGGGGGGGGCTTCAGCCCACCCCAAAGCCACTGCACCCACCCATTATTTTTGTGAACCGCGTGCTTCAAATACACCCCCTTCAAGCCGCCACTGTATCTGGGTGTTACTCTGACAAATACGGTCTCAACTTCAGGACCGCAAAACTTTAACGATTTAAATCGGAAATCATCAATTGTTCCCTAACAAATCTATATTGTTCAAAACTTGGTTTTTATTCATATCGTAAATTTAATCGTACAGTTATTAAATCTTAATATTATGTGATTACTATTTTCCATACTTAAATTTGCTTTCCGGCCTTTAATTAATTCCATAATTCATGTGGAGTGGTCCATTTAAAAAAAAAAATAGCATTTTATACTGCGTCTTCGATGATAAATAAGTACAATATTATGATGCAATCGATTGAATCATGTAGAAGAAACCGATCGGTGTATGCGTGTATTATTATGCCAGTCGAAGTAATGGAAAGTTTGGCTATCATACTCTGACATAAACAATAACAAAACAATAATCTACATTTTTGTGGATATGGTTTAAAATACTTAAATTTAGGACATAATAATTATTATAAAAGTAATAAATGTAAATATTAATTGTTAACTTAAGTAACTTTACTTAAGTAGTTGGTTTCTAACAAATAATAATAATATAATTGTAACATTATAACAATTAATATTTTTTTTGTTCGACTTCGAATAATGAAAATCAAATAACACCTGGGTAAACTTTTAATTTCTTCTTAATTTTTTGTATCCTACGAGTCTATTGTCTGGATAATTATTTAAAATTATTATTATTATTATATATTATTAGTTATTTACACTATAATATTTGATATACCACCACTGATGGGTAATGGAAATATAAGTTCAAAGTTGTACCGACCGAGCTCCGTATCGGTGTATCATATTCACACAACATAATACGAAATACGAATGTAAATTAAATCCCAGCCTGTACGCGTAAGATAATAAACAACATCTTCGCCATGTATTAATGGAACAGTAACCGGCGGCGCGGTGTAATCAGATAGTTGTTTTATAATAACCCTGGATTTCAATAATGAATAATATCACTTTTTACTCTTTTATTGCAATCCATACCTTTGGGTAGGACGACTATATCTGTATTCGAGGTCATCAAATTTACCTTCATTTCACCGCTCACAAAAAGATCGATACACATGTATTATACAATATACTTGTATCTATTCGGCTTTTTATACCATTTTCGTAATCTGTATCAATATTTATTATATTAAGTTAATGGCTGTAAGGTGGCCAATTGAACGTTGTAGTCTGTAGGTAAACGGTGCCATACGAGTCCTATCATAATAATATACATTATACGTACAAGCCCGGGGTGGTTAACGCCTGAATTGTAATTCAATTTTTCAATAGAAGCGCCTGAATGTATGATTTAATTAAATAACCAAGCATTTAACTAAATGTCTAGACCGATGGTAAAATGCCTGATTTGACTATATATCTACTACATAAGCACTAAATATAATGTACAGGCCACCACAGTATGAATCGATGATAATGAAAACTGGATCTGATGGCAACGCGACACTCACTGCTACATACAAGCCATACAGTTTAATTATGTTTTGTTTTTTTAGAACTTTCAATCAAATCTATTATAGTTCAACAATTAAAATATTAATAACATAGTTACACAATTGTACAGATAAAATAGTAATACATAATTATAGTAATTAAGCATAATGATATCCTTGGACCACACAGGGATGTCAAATCATTAAATCAGCCTCAAATAAAAAGAAAATATACTAAGAAGATCCAACGTAGCATCTTACAATAATAAATAAATAAAAAAGTATTTTTGTTTCTTGAAGACAATAACACAAGGATTTTTATTATTATTAATTCTTTTTTTTATAAATAAGGTACTTGCATTGCATCATAATTCTTATATAAATATGTCCACCTTTTTCCTATAATAGTTTTTAACTGTACACTATATAGCTTTAATTAATAGTATAACATAAATAAATAAAAAAACTACAAAATACAAAATTATTATTATATTACTCTTGGATTGTTTAAATTATACAGCAAATAATGAATTAATAATAATTGCTAATTAAAATTTGATCTTACATTATCTCTTTTCATCACGCTTGACTGCACATCCAGGACAAACGTGTAATGTATTATGCACATAAATGTCACATCCATCACAGTAATGTTTTTTACATGTTTCGCAGAAGTATACATTTTCAGCTGGAACCTTTATTCTTTTTCTGCACCCATAACAATAAGCACTAGAACCTTCTTCAAGTTCAATTTTTATAAATGGTTTAATAGGAACCAGATGATGTAATGATCTAGCAAGATGTAAGGAAGATACAAGTATTAGACCACAACATTTGCATTCCACAGGCAATTCACAATACTTGCTGTTACATTGTGGACAAAAGTAACCCTTTGCATTCAGCTTTCCGCCTTCAGCTAAATGACAAGAGCATGTAGTGAATGGAGGTTTTTGATCCAGCTCTTGAGGAAAACCCATTTTCACACATGAAGCATCAACTGTATTTGGAAGAGGAACAGGTTCCACAAATGACCAAAGAATGTGTTTAAAATGTACATCGTCAACAATAACATTGTGTTTACCTTTAGTTTCATCACACAAATATCTAAACATCCGTACTTCAGCAGCAAGATGTATCATAGAAACTCTAATATTACTAGACTTAAGTGATTCTATGGTAGAATTTATTTCCCCCGGATCACACGAACTTAAACTAGACCCAATTATAAGTATTTCCCGGCTTGTATGGGAAGGCAACATTTTCATGAAAGACAAAGCAATTTCTAATGAGTTTTGCACAGACATAAGTCCATTACAATAATTAAAGTCTCCCAAGGTTTTTTTCAGTTCTTCGAGATGATATTTTCTGTTGCCCGACAATTCTGATATCCTTTCTGCAGATGAATTTCTAGTAGTTATTAAACCAATTTGACTAATTGGATTTTGATCAAAATAATCTTGAAGGAAATCCTGAAGCAATTTATAAGTGCACATTTGTCTAGAAGGTTTTAAATCTTTTTCAAGCATTGAATTGGAACTATCTATAATAACAAATAAATGTCGCATCATGCCAAGACGAACATTAGGCTGCCGAGTTGCCAGTAACCGTTTGGACTTTTCAATAATTTCTTTAACGGACCATTCGACATTTCCACCTTCATCTTCTTTTACTTCTTCCCATGTTTTTTCATAGCCACCTTCCCAGCGATATTCTTTAACTTCACTTTCGTTGTCCATTTTCAAAATCTTCTGAAAATTAAGTAAATTACTTTAGTATAATAAGAAATTAATTTTGCGTAAAGTAGATATATAAAAATAATTTATTTATAAACATTTTTAATATAATTAAGAATAAGTACTTCAAACAATACTAATTTAGTTATTAATTTAATTTTTTTAAATTTAAATAATAACAATTAAATTATATAGGTAATAATAAAATATTTTTAATAAATACCAAATAGTTAACACATAAAATATATTTTACATTTTCATTATCTTCAATCTAAGTTCAATAATTAAATTTTTTGTACTAAAAATGATTGTAATGATAGATAATTTGTATGAGTTGTAAGTAACTATGATTATATCTTAACTATTATTAATTATAAATATAAGTAAGAACATAAAAATAAATATAGTATATATAAAAATATAACATTCAATTCAACATAGGTAATAAGTAATAATCAAAAATGATATGATTTGTAGAAAACCCAAATGTGTTACATATTATTATAACAAAATTATATATTGAGTACTATTATATAATATGACATACTCAATTATTAATAATTAACACAATTTATTTTATGAAACCAAAATATCTATCAAACCAATATCACACAATTTTCACCAATAAAATTTATGTACACAAAAGATAAACACAAAGATTAACTATATAAAATCAAAATTCTTACCGTTTATAGAAACTTTCAACTTGCTGACAAAAGTATAGTAAATTACTAAATTATACCAATGAATAAAAATATATAAATTTTGTTACTAAAGATAGATGAGAACGCAATCAATTGTTTGTTAAATATTGGCTATTCCATACACCTAAATAAAACTTGAGAGTTAGTAGGATTTGAAGCCCAGTACAAAATTAAATCAATAACAATAAACGAATAAACTATTTGAATTTCATTTGCATGCAAATGCGACAAATATCAATTTACAGTAGAATTTGCCGCTAACTAAACATAGTAAACAATTAAGTTATCAACATTCGTTGCTGTTATCTTTTATAAAAAATAAAAAATAGGTACACTGTCTTTGGCGGATCCCGTGAACGCGGTTATAACGGTTCCCAAATTAAATCATTTTTGATAATATGAATACCGATAATCATTCCGGAGTTATCTATGGCGTCACGACTACTCCCCCCAAGACGTATATTATTTAATATTTTATCAAATTAATAATTATTGCCCTACTCCTACTATTATTATTATTTATTCAAATTCAAAACAATAATTCGTTGTTTAAACTTTAAATTAAACAATAAACGTTTTCATTACATTCCGCCAACACACACGAATTTGTTTTGAACAGCGTTCATTTATCAATATTACGAACTGTTCAAATTGGGAACTCGAATTTCATGAGGTTGAAGCAAAATACATTCACAGGGTAAAACTTAATAAATTGTAAGCTTTAACTTAATAATTTAGGATTACTTTTCACATTTCGATAAATAGTGCATAATAGGATATGTATCTTACATACAGCTACTTGAATGTTGAAGATGGTTAAATTACAAAGTGCTCTCTTCCGTGTTCTACTGTGCCACATTGACCTGATTAATAAGTTACCACTCATTTAAATGTAACAATAAAATCAATTAAAATCTTTTAAAAAATAAATGAGTATGGTATAATGTATATGGTACAGTTCAATTAAATGATACTTCCCAAGTCCAACATATCTATAACTGTTCTCTACCCAATAAGTTATTTTAAGGTAGACATAAAATATTTGACATTAAGAAACTTCCTTGATACTGTCATTTGTTTTTCGTTTATGAAAAGCCTTTACTAGCCATAATTGATTATTTCTCAGTCCACGGTACACGTTTTTCTGGAAAGTTCTAATGACCACAGTGATTTATATTATATCCTTTTGTTTTATTTTTATCTTTATATGATTAAAGGTGAAATGGGAATTATGGAAATACCTATGTATTTAAATTCAATTTTAACTTTTAAATATTCAAATGACCTATGAATGAGATTATTTATAAAATGTTGAGTAAAACTGATTCTTAATTTAATTTAATTTATACATTAATTTAAAAATGACATTTTATCTAGCACTTAAATAATATGGCCAGTGATGAGTATTGTGGAAAACCATACAAAATAATTGATTCAAAGCGTGAAAACAAAATTGGTATTGTAGCAAGTTCATTGTCTGATTTTATAATTAAAGGTAAATATAACTTTCTAGAAACAACAAATTATACCAATTAATATTATCCCTTTGGTCATTGTTTAGCTCAACAAAAACTGAACATTAGTGAAACAGTTAAAGTTGTTCTTGAATCTGATGGTACTGAAATAGATGAAGATGATTATTTTGACACTTTGGAAACAAATACTCTGATTATGATTTTAAAACCTGATGAAAAATGGTGTTCATATAGCGACATTAGGTAAGGCTTAACAGTTTGGATTTTATTTAAATTATACACTTTTCCTTGTCATAACATCTGTCATATAACATTTCTATAGTATGAAGCTAGTGGATGATCAAGTTGATGGTACACAAAGTTTATACAGTTTGATTCAACGTTTACAAAATGATATAGGTCAAATTGCCCTTTTGGGTGGTTGTGATCTTGAACTTTTATCTGATATGGATCCTGACAGTTTGGTTGATATGGCTTTTGACAGGTAAACTATATGGCTAATTGATTTACAGAATTTATATTTATTCATTTTAATAGTAATTTAAAATTTAAACCTATAGTTTTAAACTTTGATTTAAAGTTTATATACAATAGGAGAACAGTTTATAAGGACTACAAAAATGTAATTATTATTTTAATCTTAATATTTACATTTTATATATAGTATTAATTTGACAGTCAAACATTTGAAACTTGATGAATCTTTTAGAAAATCAAGTTCAGTTAATAATATTGTACTTTATTAAATTGATTTTATGGGTTGTACTTACTGTGTTTTGGATATTATTTATTTCCACAATTTTATAATCTTTTTATTTAAATGAATATTATTATTTATTCAATACTATCATAAGTAAATTTGAAGTTCTAAGATTTCAAATATATTTTACAGATCATTTCTAGATCAAATTAAAGAAGCTAGTGGACGGTTTCTTTATGAAAAACGTGAAGCTCAAGATGCACTAAATTTGCTCAAACTCTATCATGCATCGACAATCGGACAAACGTCATCCAAGAAAAGTAAAGTTTAATTTAAGTATTGAAATCAGCAAAACATATTGTATTACATTTTTAAAATTATTCTTGAGCCAAAAATACATAATTTAGTAACATTTTGGTACATGTAGGAGGGTTTAACTATTTTGACATTGTGAAATTAATAATTTAAGTAACTGGTATTAATTGTTAGTACATGCATTCTTAATTGATAGTTACTATTAAGTACTTAAACAAATTTAAAATGTTGAAAAGTTGTATTTTTTCTACTTTATCAATGATAAAATATATATTATGCATACTTATCCAGTGATTGTCTGTACTCTATTAGCAGACAATGTATGGTACATATTGCATAGTTGATGATATTATATTTAAACCTATTTAAGGCATGAAATTGAAAGTAACGAAATGTTTTCATATTTTTTAAATGCATTGGTTGATATAAATATTTATTTTAAATAATTTAGCTGCTAATTAGTATGAATGTTCATACTTAATGATAAACTGAATGTTTTTTCATTCCCAAGTCAATTTTTTTTACAAAGAACGCTCATTTTATAAATACCTGATTTATATTTTTAGAAAACTTCCTAAACTGAATTACCATTATTTAGTTTAAATTACAATAAATACTCAAACATTTATGGGTATGAATAAGGTATAAAATCGATGGAATTAATTCTTTTTACATTGAAAAATAATTATACATGAATATGTCATATTAAGTTTTAAAAAAAATTGTGTTGGTGCTATTCAGAGTAAATTTCAATGTGACTATAAGGTAAAGGTTAGATATTGTTTATTATTCCAAATTTATATCATTTCCAATATTAATGAAAATAATAGTAAACTTGAAATTAATTATAACCTAAATATAAAATGTGTTTAAATTTAACAAAATGATTAATTACAGTCAACAAATGCATTTAAAATTAACAGTATTAAAGTATTTTTTTATATTGTTATCTTATAATCTATGCCACTCTTGATCCATAAGTTTTATACTTTTATATTATTTTGTTTTATTATTTATTTCTTGTTATTTCAACATGTCATACTTAGTTTTAATATTAACATATTAAGTGACATAAATATAAATTATTTCACAAAAACCATTATATCCAATCACTTAAATATACCTATGACATTGTAATATAACACTAATCAAAATCATGTGCACGTAAAATTTATCAACAATGCCGTATTTCCCCTCTTCTAGAATGTATAATTGTTGTAACGAAACATCAAATGTTATGTATTGGACCATTCATAAAAAGGGTAATTAAGAGTTAATAAAGAAAATTGTGTTTAATTTTTTTTTTTACTTTTAATTAAAAATTTTACAGAAAAAAAAAAACAAAAAAAAATGCACTGCAATAAATAGTCAAACTACTATTTAATACATTTTAGGTTGTAATTTAATACCCTCAATAGTTTTAAAATTGTAACTTGTATTTGAATTGCACACTTATTGATATTTATCAAACTAAAAAAAATATAATTTATTTTAGAATTAAAAAATATTATTTTGTTATTTAATTTAACTAGTGCACCATTATACATTTAAATTACATTTTAGAGACTTATCGTGTTAAAATGATTTATACAATAAGTTTTAATTATTTAAGGGAACTATTTATAAGGTTAATAAAGTAGATACTTGCAGTCAAAAATGTATTTTATTTTCCTACATATGAACTAATTTATTATCCTGTAAAAAAAATGTTTGTATTATAACTGTTCAAATTTTCTTGTTTCAATTGAAATCTTATGGTGCTTTTAACATTTCTCAAATGCGCAGTGTTTTTCTATTGGCAGCATTTGTTCTTACTGTCGCAACATCATTATAGTACTGTAATAATATAATTCTACTGAGAATAATATACTGTAGTATTACTATTTCCATAAAGTGTGCACCTAATGTATGTTAATCCAGTATCTTGGAGACTTAAATATACAATAGCTATAGTCCTATAGTTATATTTTAATAACTGATTACCATAACAGGGCTACAAGACATATTTTATAAATATTAAAATTCTCTGTATGATGTTGACGATGTTGTATTAAAAGCTTTGCCAAAAAAAAAAAAAAAGGTGTAAAAATTTAATGTTGTTAAAAACACCTGGAATATTATGCACAAGATGATGTGATTGAGTTTCTTATTTTACAATTATGGCATAACATAATCTATTTTGCTGATTTTGAGTGATGCAAAGCAGATATGTTTTTTACTTATACTTATACATTTGTGTACCTTTTTAATATTAATTCTTCAACATAAAAAAAAATATATTAGTTTAAAAATAAATGTTTAAGTTTTACTTTAAAAGTATTTCTTCGGAATAGGACATTTTCAATTATTCTCCCTTCACTCTCGATAAATAAATACTAACCGCTTCAATGCTAATCAATGATATTATAGTGTGTCTTGTCACTAAATCTATTAAATCTATGCATTTCCTAAACTACATATATAAACAAGTACAATGTTAGAGGTTTTTTAAATAATTTTAATTGACAGTTTTTTATTTTTTTAAAAAAGAGAAAAAGGATACAATCAAAAACAAGAACAATTTATAATATGTTTTCCAAAAACGCAGTCAATTTGGACTTATATTATTTTCCAAAAAAAAGAAAATTTTTGTTATAATAGTTCAATACATGAATATTTGAGGTATACAATAACATAACTATATAAAGTCCAACGCTTACAACAACACTCAATAGGATAAATCTACAACTTATATAAGTGATAAAGAATCTTTTTTTTTTTTTTTTAGGAGTAACATATTATTTTCTATATATTCATAAATCAACTATTATTATTCTAAGAGAACAAGAATTAGGCATAGTCGAAAAGTATATTTAGTGAGTCATAAAAATTAGTAGTTTTTGTTATAAGAAATGTTTGAGAATAAAATATAATATTTAAGGGTTTAATAATTTAGACAATACTATCTTTTTTGGCCCTTGGTAGGTTACACTACAAATACACACATAATATTGTAATACAAATAATGATAACATACAATAATATAATATAATAAATATTTATATATTATAATAACATATTACCATTGTGTTTTATTAAAATGTTGTTATTATTTTTATTTATTTATTTATTATTATTTTTTTTTTTTTTTGTTTAAAATATCCACTTGAATTAATTAACATATTTATTGTCTAATGTTTATCCGAAAAAATATTTACAGAAATTTTGTTTAGCAAATGGTAACAAGCGAAATGTCAAGAAACGTTTACTTCAATAGAAATTAGAAAGGTATATTTACGTACGTATTTATTCATATAAAAAACGAATGGATGAGATATTGAGATTATATAGTATTGTATAATTATAATAATAATAATAATAAATTACTCGGTAATCAAAAACGTCTAAGACGGAACGTTTTTGTATCCGTGCTGAGGAGAGGGGTAGAAGTGCGCGGAGATGTAAACCACATGGGAGAATATTATTATACGCAGGTATAGAAAGGATCTCGAGGTTCTCCCGATAGTAATAGTCACGGGTCGTAACGTGAGCGTTCTCTCTACAACCGATCGTCGACAACACGCGTCGATTTGGGCACCGCAAATGTATGCATATTATTTAATTAGTCATATTTATATTTTATTATTATATCATTACATATAGTATCGAGAAGAGTAAAGGTATAATGTAAATGTATTATAAACGAAGGTATACTAAATGCGTTCGGAATAGATGCTGCCGCTGTAACGATGAAATTTATAAGAAAAAATACTACGGCTACCACTAACACACTATATTATGTAATAAGAATGGAAAGGTGGTGGCAGCGTCGGCGACGAGGGGAAATTCAACCGGGTAAAAAGTCCGGAAAAATCGAGAAGAAAAACGACAACGATTGCGCGGCCACCGCCAACCGCGTGTAAGCGATATTTCGATTAAATGATCGTAATAACATTAATAATAACAACAACAACAACAACAACAACAACATTAACAATAACAACAATATAGTAGTAGGTGGTAGTAGAAGTAGTTTGTAAAAGAGTAATAACAGTGACTTGAATAATATTGTTGTACGCGTATGCATAGGGTACAAATTTATTGTCGAAACTTTTGATATCCTGGGCACGGCCGAAGTGGAGTGGATTCATTTCTACGGGTATGTTTTTATTGCGAATATATACTATGTAAATTTTATGCGGCGTCTCAACGGCGGCGGGTTCGCACGGACGTTGACGGTTGTTATCATCGTCCGCGTGAGTAGGCGTGTTGCAGAGGGTGAGTCTCGTCTGGTCGTCGGTGGTTCACGGCAACGGCACGACCACTTGTACGTATGTGACCGGGAAGTATCCGGTGCGGCCGTTGGTGCTGCCCTCGTACCAATTCTCGTCGACCCTGTTCAGCAGTATTATTGTCTCGCCCTCCTGTTGGAAAAATTACAAAAAAAAAAAATTATCATTGCGCGTATTATACCACACAGGTCGCAGCGTCAAGATACGAGGGGGGGGGAGTCGAATCGTGAGAACCATCCAACCACGCAAGAAAGCGAAGCTTTTGGATCTTTTGGGCGTGTAGAACCAAACCGAAAAACCACTATAGTCCTGCGACCGAGTACCGCCAGAACCTTTAGTTCAAAAATAGGAATTAAGTACTTGAATTATTTATTTTTATTATTAATCAAAACGTTCATGTATTGTTATCTCGGGTGGACGGGTTACTCGGGAAAAGAAACAATTATTGAGTAGCGACAATATTCAGTTATTTTTTTAAATACTAGTTTAAAGTGTTTAAACTGCACTATACAGTATCTATTCTTTTTCGATTTGAAAATACAAGTTCTGTGGCTCGAGGTAATTAGAAGAAAAAAGTACGTTCTCGTCGGAAAAAGATAATTTAGCCTATTCGCGTATGCAGACATGTAGTATAGGTATGGATTGCCCTGTAAAAGAATAAGCGAACGATTTTCTTGCAGTATATAATATACATAAATACATTTACACCAGAAGTAAATAAATCCGCTTTGAGAGTAGGATAATATTTAAATACAGGTATCTTCTAAATAAAAAATTAAGTATATTATACATACATTAAGTATTAGAGTACAAAAACGATTACGGTAAAAGTACAGGAACAATTCGACCGAAAATCTGCAGCTCGGGACAAACACCATAAACGAGAATTCCGGGCTTTGCTCCAGTAGGTACCCTATTTTCCCACCGTTGTATTTCCCCGTCGGTAGTTCTCATCGGTTCGTGCAATATGCTGCAATTTTGAGTTAACAATCCTCGTACCGTTTTATCTCGTCTTACCTCCAAATGTTCGGAAAAATCGTTATTATCATTCCTTCGCCCAACCCGAGTTAATGTTTTTAATTAACTTTGAGTTCCAACTAGGAATTTCGTATATACAACATCTTGTACCTACATTGATACAGAATGCCAGTGGGCAGTGCGTCGTTCTGAAATCGATCTTTGTTGTATGCGATCGAACAACGAGTCGTTGTAATAATCATCACTCAAGACGCAGACGGTGTGAATAATATGAAAAGTTATTTAAATGGAAAAAAAAAGTTAAATTATGTGCTGCTGAAAATTACTTATTGATTTTCTATCAAGAGAGTAAAAAGAATTGATTTTTATAATTTTTTTTTCGAGCAAGTGAGGCATGAACAACGACCGTTATTGTTTTTGTACATAAACTTATGATACGTAATAATAATTTTTATGTGAAACATCTATCTATCCTGTCCAAAAGACCGATGCTCTGCTTGCCCACGCCCATTTCGCGAAATGCGCTCAGAAATCATTTTTTATGAACTCTCGTCGAGACGTAGGCATAAATATATTTGGTGCACCCAAACAACAATTTTATTAGGTTCTTTTCAAGATATATTTTACCGTTCGATGGTATCTACTATAAATTATAATTAATTATCATTCACCATGTGTCACCGGTATGGACCATATTTTTTGAAAATTGTTTTGGTCGTTTACGTCCAAGCGGTCTGAACATACGTGCGGGTAGTTATAATCTATAATAAAATTAATTCAAAACGCACCTGGTTTTATAGTCTTGGGGACCGCCAAAGGTCAGAAGGGCGAATTCTAATGACTTTATTTTACTATTCTAATCATAATTTTGAATTTTAATTCCTGAGTTTGTAATCGAATGTAAGATTGTTGTTTTAGTCCAGTGTTTCTTTACCTAAGGGGCGTGAACACATTGCTGGGAAAATGCGAATAACAGTCATTATGAGGTAAATTGTTTTTAAATTATTTATATTATGGAGAAAAAGGCAAAACATTTAAGATTAACGGTCTTTTTTATGTTTTTATGTTATACTTCATTTATAAGAAACCTATTAAAATAGAAAAAAGGTCCCAACTTAATAATTTTATTTTTACCTATCAAAAAAAAATAAAAGTTCAACAATATTTTTTTAATTAAAATATTAATTTGATAGTGGGTGGGGGAGTAAGATTTTTGAAAATGCACAAGGGGCATGAAATAAAAGATGATGGGAAACACTGTTTTTGTCGCAGATGGGTCGCAATATGTTGAATTTTCTAATTATTTTTAAAACTTAGTACTTACCTTAAATCCTAATTCTCCGGGATTTTCAGCCTCAAAATCATATAACGCGGAGCAACATGGCGAGTTGCGTGGTATTTGCCGTTGAACAGACTTAATCGGAGAAGAAACAGGAGATGCTAAAATAATAAAATAATTGTAAACAATATGCTAAAAATACAGAGTTAAATATGAAATAAATACTAATGGCCATTATATGGCACTACGCTTATGTACATAAGATACATTACGTCTATAAATTAATATTAATATAGTTTTCAAAAAAAAAGCTTCTATACGAACATATTAATCATATTATGTACATTGTACAGTAATGTTACATTATATAAAAAACTATTAATTATTTCCAAATTTATCATGCAACCATTTATGGATTCTGAATTTTGTTCAAATTAAATATTTGCAAACATTATAAATACTTTTTAAGAATTTTACGCATTTGACTTTTAATTGGTAACTTATTTAAAGATCGATAGAATGAGTCGGAGAATTCAAATACGTTGTATTCTTAGTAATACCTATTATAACAACGGGTGCGTAAAAGGTTTAAAAAAATATAAAAACACATATTGAAATGCATGCCATCGTCGAAATAAATCGGCAACAGATGCTAAAAAATTGTATTGTTGTAATTTCAATTATTTTTAAAAATCACTTTTATTGTTCATTGATAATAGAAACAGAAATTTCGTATGTTTACATTCTTAATGAGTGTATGCAACTCGACGGTAATAAGAAAATTGTTTCCGTACTTCCGAAAATGTCTAATTGGAGAAAGAAATTTATTAGTAATAACTAGAACTAGGGAACGGATTTAAATGCCCTAAAAAACAAAAAAAATGCCCTAAAAAATTTTAAAAATGGGTTTATATTCAATGTGGAAAAAATGACTTAAAAACCATAAAATGCACTAAAAATTTCAAAAAATGCTATAAAAATGCATTAAAGTCTTAAAAATGCAAAATAAAAGTAACATTTTTTAATTTTTTGATGTATGAAATGAACTTTTTGCTTGGAAACCAATGTTTTCGGATATTCAGAAAAAAATGCAATTTGCATTCAAATCCGTTCCCTAGTGATAACTTATTACATACCTTATAATCGTGTGGAAAAAAAAGAATGTTATATATCACAAATGTACCTATACGTTTATAGTAGGTATAAAAAATATTCAGTGGGGGGAGGAGGAAATCACAGTATGTTTAAATACTTAAATATGGTCTGGAGTCTAAATGCGTAAAAATTCAAAACAATTTACAGTAAAAAATGTGAACTATGATATCGATAAGGATTTGTTTTTACAGCGTGAAGTGTTTAAAATTACAAGCTATAGCACATTTTACTGCTTTCAGCTACCTATAATGATTGTACTGGGTAGTTCTACTGGGGGGTCATTTAATTAATAATTATTGTGCTTTTTAACATCCCTATGATACGATGTGAACGGGATGAGATTGCATTCCAACATTAGGTATAAATGCGTTTATGCCAAAAGCGCATGTAACCGCCAACTATCCACCCTTGCCATACTATATAATATCTACACATAGTTACCTCGCGGCAAGAGCAGTGTATTAAAATACTAACAAGCGTCATAACAGTTATTATGTATTTAGCAACTAAATAAGGCGTAAAATATAACATGCTTTTAAACAATAGGTACCATTATGATGAGACTGTTGATGCTGGTTATCGTGATGGTTTGCTCCTGACGTTAATTCCAGGGTGTTAGACTTTGTGTGGGTCGGGGACGAAGCTCGTGAACTACCACCTAATATATTATATTTGAGCATTTTATCAAAAGAACGTATGGTCACACAATGTATTATATAATTTTAATATTGTTAATAAATGTTAATTACATACAAACATAATAGAATTTCAAAATAAAAGCAACGACACTATGCGTATTCAGCTAGGTATTTCTCATGTATAAAAGGGTAGGGTATTTATTACATCATTACGCCGCCGACGATTTAAGCCTGTGAATGCGTTTCTATAGATAAGTATAATATAAGCTCAACAACGTTATACCATACAACTATACAAGTAAGTCTATTATTGGCGCGATAATAGCTCGACAAGTATTGATTTATTTGATGGCGTCAAATGTCAATTCCAAATAAGTGTTTTATCGAATAGGCTAAGTATAAAAGACAAAAATCGAAACGTTACACACGTCCTGCAGAAAAAAATATGCATCGTAAAAAACCAATTAAAAAATAAAATGACGTATAAATTAAATTTATGTCTAATAGAATTTTCTGGATAAAAAAAAAGAAAATAAAAAGTTAAGAATCTGAGAATTTTCAAGACTGATCAATTTAAAATTGTTTATACCTAAACATATTTACTTTACAAATCTACAATATCGATTTTATCTCATAACCATAAACCATAATACATTAATATAGGTAAACGTACGATGATTCATAATTAATATTGATGAAGTTGAAATTCTAAATAAAATTTAAAACAAAAACATCCGTGAAAAACATAACTGCAAACTTAATAAAAACGTAATTGAATGTTTAATGAACTACGGGATCTAATAATAGACACAGTAAACTATATAGGTTTAGAATCTATGTACGACAGTATAATATTATGGTAAATACGATATAGGCATACTAAAAATTAAATTTTATACTTCGTATACAATTTAAGGTAGTTAATATATTTACCAACAAAATAAAACAATGTTAAGTTAAAACCAAACTATCACACAAAATTTACTTATTTCAATGGTAAATATAAATTTTTGTATTACTCATCATTGTTTAAGGTTTTTTACCTTTGACGTGTGCGAGCTGTGGTTCCATCAACTCGTACTCGTCTGAAAAAACCGATATACTTTACATTACTATGAAACGAACAGAAAACGATATTACGATCTCCTTCTGCCCGAAAAGAAAAAAAAACCCGTATGAAAATATAAATGCATCGATTATGTGGGTGGTAAACGATAATCACATGGGCATATTATTATCTCGTCATTTCCGGACAGCTGCACGTTTCCTCAACGCGGTACAGATTACAGCCGCACAAATATTGAAAAACACTACTTATGTTAAACATGAGTGTTCTCGTGACAAATGCGAGCATTGGAGTTATTTCGCAATAATTTAAACAGGAAAATTAAAATGTATATAATATATACTATATATGCCGTAACAATTATTTACCATTAATATCGTCCGGGATGACATCGACTGGATGCAAATCGTTCAAAGTCTTGGGCACGAATTCCAGTTTCGGACGACTGGCGGCTTGATCGCGTCTGCAAGAAACCCCGCAATCAAATCGCTGTTTAAAACCGTCAGCTAGTTAAGATTTTTACGTACTTTTCCTGGATTTCCATAACCGCCAATTTCAAAATTTCGGTACACTGTTGATGGTACTCGAGTAGACCTTCCGCAAATGTAGTTAGCTGAGATATTTGTTCTATCTGAAACGATTATCGTAAATGTGTTCTTTCATTTACAATCACTACGCATAACCACACATAATTATTTCAAGCAAAAAACCTTTAGACGTGTACACAACAAAAAATATATACGTATAACACACATTATAATAATAACATAATTAATACAATAATTTCGAGTAAAATAGTTTGTAACGTACGTCGTTATCTAGCAGATTAAACATTCCTATCTGAGCACTGTGCAACGATTCTGCAAATTTTTCTTCAGCTTGTTTCAGTTCCTCGTCACTAACGTGCGAACCTAAATCAAAATTGAATATGAATTTTTCACCAGTTATCTTTTGAACATTATTGAATATAAAACCACGAAAACGTCAAACCTTTTGCTTGTTTTCTACGTTTGCAATCGTAATCTAGTCTTCTTCCTTGCAGCTTCTTTCTATGATGCTAAGCAAAATAATTGAAATTTATGAGTAACGTTAATTCAAGGTGTTTTTTTTCTGTACATACCATCACTTCTTTTAAATCTTTGGTTTGTAAATGATGTAAAGGTTCGAGGAAATTTTGTTTAGTATTATCATCTAACGCGTATTTAACGTCAGCCATCTGCTTAAGGGCTTCTCCCATCTCTTGCAATGCTTGGCCGAACAAGCTGTCGTCACCAAGCTTCTTACCATATAAGAGCAGACAGTCACCCAGTGTTCCTTCAGCTTGCGGATAGGTAGACGCTTTTGCCTGACCACTGAGCTTAGATATTCCTTTTACGGCTGCCATTTTAGCACGGGCAGTAGGATTGGGTTGCAAGAATTCTTTGGTTTTCATCTGTAGTTCTTCGACCAACTCATAAGTAACGTCTGTTTTCTATAAAAAAAATAAATAGATAAAAAATATGCATTGATAATGGAGGATTGTCAGATTTTAATACTGTTAGTAGAGTACTCTTAATAATAATAGCTTACTCTTTCCATATCCACAAAGTCTACATCGAGTTTAGTACCCTCGACACCGCCTATTTTCTCAGTCATGTACTAAAAAAATAAAAATAATAGATTATTTATAGTATAATTCGATAAATCGATAAAATCTGTATGCCTGAATTAATTTACGGTATAACTTATAAAGAACTATATATGCACAACTTATACGAATGAATTCGTATACTCGTATAAACATTCGCAATATATATGTACATAAACATTTGTATGTGATAGTTATTGAATGTTTTATAAGGTCATTTTAAAACTTTTAACTATGCCGTGCAGCCAAATGAAATAACTATAATATATAACCTATCTAGACTAATATTTTGTACGTATTTACAATACTCGTATCGTATCTGCACAACAGATTATACAGCTAGTAATATCGTATGTTTTCAGAAGATTTCCAAATTCACAATGTAAGAAAATACGTGAGAAAACAAATAAAATACAATTGTAGTTTTTTTATGTTGAAAACACTAAAAATGCAACCATATATAATTTAATATAACATAGATAGAGGCAATGATTAAAAACAAATAATATAACTCATATAATATACGTTAAGTGCTTAAAAATAAAAAGTTTTCATTTGTAGAAAAATTACTTATTTCAACAATAACGATGAAAATAATTTAGTTTTTATCCTAGGTAGGAATCCAAGTAGACTATTTTTTTATTTTTTTTATTATAGTACGAACAGTCAATTTAAAAATAAAATTCTTTATTCTCTTAACTGAATGTTTTAAAATAAAAATACGCAAATATTAAATAAGTTTAACTAAATAAATGAATATTCTTTTCAAGATTTTTTTTATTTCATTTTTTATCAAATATTTGTATGTTAGCGCATGGCATTTAAAGCAAAAAATAATTGAGTGTTTTCCTTATTATATTTCGCTTGTCTTTTCATATCCTTATTATAATAAGGTGACGAATGGATAGGATACTAACAGATAAGAATCGCACGGCCCCTCTCCTCGACCCGCGCCAATATCGTCAGAACTATACACCACTTCCACGCCAGCCGTGGGTATACAGAGCTTTGTTAATCAATAAAATGCTCTCGACTCCCAACCCGACGCACACCACACACATATATACATGTACGCACACTAACGTAACGTTACAACACTCCCTTTGGCCTCATTTTTAACGTTTTCTTCTCTCCGGCAAAACGTATAAAAAATTGCTTTTTTCGTACAATCAACACTAATCATGACAAATGTAAAGAATAATACGAATAAATATTTAAATTCCAAACAAATCACAAATCATTATTGTTCCGATGCTCATGGTATACGCGCCTGTGTTTGCTGTTACTAAAGCAACATTGTGTCAACACACAACACTAATTAATCAAAATTTAATTTTTGAAGATTAAAACATGAAAGTTAATTTTATTAAATTTATATATACAGGCCGATATCGCACTCTAAAATGTCGTTCGTTTAATGAAATTTTTTTTTTCTGTAAATTTGCGGTGTGCGGATAATACTCGTATATATATATATATACTTTCTTGGTTTGATTTATTCAAACGATTAAACGTTTAAACGTAAACAAACATATTTATTGTTTCATTTATTTTCATTAGACTATAAAACTGCTTGTTTTAATCAAATATACATCATGATTAAAATTATAATATCTAACGATAGTACAAGTAAACGGTTTTCTAGCAAGTACAACTAAAAACACAATCTACACAATTAATTATATACAAAATAATTATTCGAAAGTAGTATTTATCATACTAATCATTTTAACAAATAATCACGAGTAAAATCGATGACGAGATTCGATCGATTAACACTGTACACGGACAATTAAAAATAAAACTAGGATAGGCAATAACTTTTTCCCCGTTAGTTAATTAAACGAAATCTTCTCGTTAATACTAATCGAATTAAAAAGCAAATTTACAAAATATGGGCGTAACCGAAAATGAAATGTTTTACGAATAAAATGTCAACCAATTAAATGTAGGTATCCTGAGAGAAAATTAAATCACAAGAGTGGTATTGATATTGCATACATAGTGCGCCGTCTCAACGAAAACGTTCGACGATACAAATTATACTAATTATTACTTAAAAAATTAATCCCAAAGAATTATTTTATCTTTCTAATATAAACGATAAATAAAAATACCTATAAAATCTTCGATATCTTAGAAAATCTCAAAGAAAATAATAAATTAATGTTTATTTTTTGGTATAAATATTTTTTTTTCGCTAACTAAACCGACGTATAATTTATATAAGCCATCATATTGATATTAAATTTGAAACTAATCGTGAGATATTATAATAGAATAATAATATTGTATATTTACCTGGTTGGCTTTATTAATTTGCTTTTTGAGGCCAGCAAACGCCATTTTGGTAGTTGTTTTTATAACTTTCGTATAAACCAATAAAAAATTCACCTGAAAACAAAATCAAAAAAATTTTACTTACAAAAAATAAAATAATCCATCGAAACCGATAAAACACCCTCAGTTGTATACAAATAAGATTAAAAATTGACGTTCAATGTCGGTGCGCGCGTTAAACGGGGAAAATTCTCAGCGTGCAGTAACATTGTAGATTTTACATTGCGGATTAAGTAATTAAAATAATAATAATATATTGCTAATCTCTAATTTGAAATCGAATCCATAATATTTACCGGAGAACAAACGCAGAAAATAGACGGGGTGCGCGAAAAAATTGTGTGCGTCTCGTACGTACGTGACTTCCGGTGACACTAGCGCGCAACTAACACAGCGTTTGCAAAGCTCGATGACTTTTTTCGCTCATCTCGTCCATTGTACGGCGTAGCGGCGGCGCTTGCGCTCCACCAGCTGCCAATGTTATTAACGCACACGTACCCGCACTAAATATTTGGCCCTCCGCTACTATATGGAAGCGCGTGCACATATTTTTCGTTTATAACGTTATTATAAAGAATACTATATATATATATATATATATTTTTTTGTACTATTTTACATAATATAATCTATAAAATAAACAAGGAAAAACGCATTTTTTTAAATTCTACGACCACCATACTCCAATACAATATTATTATCGTTATTTTGTTATGATTTACCATGTATAGTACGTATGAGCAAATTATGTACACATAATATTATAGTACGATCAATAATTGCAGTAGATCTCACGTGTTAAACGCTATTATTAATGCTTAAGGTTTGTCCCAGACTATCCTATATATTATTACAACAGAATTCTCGGTGAGTAAGATAGTGGCCAGTTACGCATAATTAGTGCGTATCGAATACAAAAATTTAAAACTTTCCATCATGATCTAAAATCAATTTTTCACTACTAAAGAAAGTTTTTCAGTACTGAGAACAATGTAAAATAATAATAACAATGATGATGATAATAAAAAAAAAAAAAAAAAATGAATTTTCTAAACATTAATATTTTTTTGTCCAGAAATTACAATGGAAAATGTATAAAACAACAGGGTGCTTTAAATCCTATAACGAGCATAATTTAAAATACTATTTCATATATTTTTATTAATTAATTTACATTATTACTGAATAACACCGAAATCACTGATATTTTTGTCCTTATCTTATACTTTTTGCACTTCGTATACATATACACTTTTGTTTAACAATAAAAATAAAGCCATAAAATTAGCTATAACAAAAACGTTTATGTCTTAAATAATTTAATACAGTCAACAATAAAATTGTTTGACTACAAATATACTGTTAAGATAAATATAAAAGAAATCGTATTTTATGTACATAAGAGTAAATACATAAAGTTACACTGATCAAACGATAAATTAAATTAATAATTTTATTTTTTATTATAATAAGTAAGAAACTTTATATATTTTAACACACACAAAAACAAATATTTAAAATAGAAACAGTAAATAAACGCTAATTCCCAAAATAATGGAAATCAGATCAAATATCAAATTTCCATTCAATAACCAGATAAAATATAATTATGGCTCAAAGCGATATTTTTTAAAATAACTGTACTCTTAAGATTCAAAAATAAACCACTACCTAAATAATTACGTAATAATATTAGTTTTCCGATTCGACACGCTTGCATCATATTTAAATTATAATAATTTATTCATAACTCAGAATAAACGATCTACATTAAGTTTCTTTTAGAAGAATACTAAATTAGTTGGTTCTTAAAAATCAGCCATAGGGACAGTTAATGCATATTAGAGCAGTAGACAAACACTATTTTTTGGTGGTCACAAATAAATATTTTCACTGTTTTGAAAGAGATCTTCGTTTAAGAATAAAAAATATCATTAAATATATAAATACTAAAAACATAAGGTAATTAAAGTATAAATATTTGAATCAGCAGTTTAATTATGTTAGTTATGTTTAATTCGAATTGAATATACCTTTATAGTTAATTAACTCCCACTAGTGACTGGTCTCCCACTATTTTATAACATTACATACTAAAATTACAAGTATATAAAGCTATGTAAACCTAATGTACGTGTATCAAGTAATAATCTTGTTCAATTGCATTTCTTTAATGATTCTTTGTATTTATTATATTTTTTATCAATTACAAAATGTAAATAACTGCAATTTTTGTTCATTTCGACGTAAATTCATAAATACTAAAAAGCAATGCAGTATATATTCTGTAACGATATTAAAATATATTGTATTATTTATTATGTACTAAAATCATGTGTAATCAAACGAATTGCATCTTTTCTAGTACCTAATTATTGGACTGTATTTTGAATTCAGAGGGTAATAAAAGTGGTAATAAAATAATTTATAAGATAAAAGATTTACGACCGATTGAAATACATACGCATTATGAAACAAAAACAAATTACATTTTTCGCACTTAAACACAATAAATCAGAATTAAATAAAATAATAAAATGACAATATGATGATTAAAATCCACCAATAACTATAATTAAAAATGTAAATAATCTTTGCAATAATTTTGATCGCAAGTATATTGATAGACTTAAACCTTTAATTATTTAAAAATTGATAAAATAAGCACATAAATTTAAATTATACGTAAAGAATTATTGATGGTATAATTTATTGACGACATAATGTACAATATTTAAGTATTACAGATATATTAACAAAAATCAATATAACATCCTAGATTTTTAAAATCCAGAGTTATTTTTATGTCAGGTTTATGGTCAATTTTTATACCAGTTTTATGGTATAACTTTCGTACCGGTACTACGGTATATAACTTTCACATCGGTACATAACGACATAATTATCATGCCGACACTGAAAACAATAATGATACTGCCGATATTAATTTACAATTTAAAATTAAACTAATGAAATAATCAAGTATCAAATGAAGAATTAATATTCAATTTTTTGAAATTAGCTAAAACTAAGTATAGACTTCCACTTTTTTAATCATCATTTTCAAAGGACTCGCGTAGATTTTTATTTGAAAGGTGGATATTCAATAAGTAGTCAATCGATTTTTATAGCGTAATACAACGGTTTTTTTAATCCATTGTAGATTTTGAAAATATTTATGAGGCACTTGAATCCTTCATTTTGACACCACAAGAGTCTGTCAAGAACCCAATGAATTTCTATCCCACACATTCGAAATGAGAAATTATTCGTACAATATTCTTTAATTTTCTTCCCTAACTGTCAAAATATAAAGACCACGCTAATTCTTAACTAGAACTCACTTGCAAAGTTAACTAAACCAAACGATTAAAATAGATTTAATATTTAAGATATCAGATGATGGTGGCTTACCATATGTAAAAATACCCGAATACATTGAGTAAAAAGAAAACAATATGTATAAAATGATGTACATACAAAAGACCGTTGCCACAATAAATCAAGTATAAAAATGAATCCTATTTAATCAGTAATCAGTAATTGATGCATTAAATCCGTTTATAAATGAACCTGTGAAGTAATTGCGCTTAAAAACGATTCGATATTTAATGAAGAACTCAGATTTTGTTAAGATATATTTCGGTCAATAATATGTTTCAAAACTGTTGCACATGATTGTGACTATTTCGTAAGTTATTGGCAATATTGTCAAATACTATACGCAGGGAAATTTGAAAATAAGGTTTTAAAAAAGTACTAAATGTGTTCAATATCTAAGCTATGCCTACTATGTAGCACTACGAAAAACCTTTTATAGCTCTACAAAATATTTTAATTCTTAATAAATTAACTAAAACTTCGAAAAACACATCGTTGTAAAGTGTAAACACAAAAGCTTCTGCTAGATGATATAATGTTGATAGAACATTATTATATAATGAAATATTGAACAGCTAAAGTGCTAGACGGACAGAACGTGTGCAGTAGGTAAATAAACAAATGTATAATTTGTTTCACCAGCACAAAGTAAATTTTAAAATTGAAAAAGAAAATGTAAATTCATCAATTTATAACAGATAAGTCAATAAATAATATTTTCCATCAAATCATTTGATCTATTGTCTATAAAAATTATTGTTTTTCGACAATTTCATATAGGTGATATAAATATAATTTATATGATACAGTTAAAAATAAATCCATTTAATTTTGATTTTTGTAAATAGAAGATATTCAATAAAAATTAGAAACAATCAAACCTCGTTGTTAATTAATACATTCTAATTATTATTTATTTTTCAAACATAATTATATTTACTACGATACTTATGAATTATGGAAATTACACAAGTATTATAATATAATATGTATGTATATCAAACAAAATACAATCTAAACGCCAAGAGTTAAAATTGATTAAATGTAAAACAATGTGTAATATAGAATAAACAATGAAAGAATCACAGTGAAATCGAATAAATATTAGATAATTCGTAATATTACATTTTATGAAAGCAAGTAACGTAATATTAGATAGTAATATAAGATAGTAATAATAATAATAATAATAATTAAAACATAACTGGCATGGATCAACCGATAATTTACTATACTATGCAAGGAAATAATAAAATGTCAAAGCGTGAAGCAGTATTGAATAAAATAATAAATTATTGGTATGAAAAACAGCAAGTACTCACCAGATACAATATAATTATTTTAGGAACTGATTTTTTAACCAACACTAAAAAACAATAACTTGCAAAGTTATCGGCAATATGACCTCAAGTCCTCAAAACAAAACATTGGAGCTGAACAGATAATATAAATATTTCGTCAATTATATAATTCAATGGAAAAATGAACAAAAAATAAGTTTTTTTTATTCTAATAAAATTAATTTACTGCAGTCGTAAACTCATCAATATTATAAACGTAAACCTAATATTATTTGATATTTTTATATTATTATACGAGTGTTTAAGGTATCATAAAATATTGATAACTGAAACTCGTTGACTGCCCAGCTGATACATTCATCTGATAACACATGAGCGTTACCAACTGTTTTAAGCGTAGAAAATATACACCTTATAGTTCCTACTATAAAAAAAATACAGTCGTTTTCGGTTTTCGATTACTTACAAGTTACAAGTTTAGTAATATTACATTACATTTATTTATTTTTATACTTTGCTTTTTCCATGAGGTAAAATTAACATTAGGCTTAATATTATTCAATATTCGTAGAACATGGAAGTTGTTCGGTTTACCTTTAGATATATTAACAGATTGATTTACCAGGTCCGATGGAGATAGTATTATTTTTATAATTCATGTACAATTAATCGCATGACACTATTGTATTATATAATACCACAATGACATAAACACATAATACCGGCAGTGGTTAGTGATGTGGCGGTTGTAAATATTTAGGTGACCGATAAAGTTCCTACCTCATGGGCTTTCGTTTTTTCATCCTTCGATTTCGTCCATATATTTTATTGGTACCTATATTTTAATAATACGAATACCTACCTACTACCTAAAAATAATTATTAAATGAAACTAGACCAATTCTAAACCACTCGTTGACGAATGTAACATGACTTCAGACTTAATAGTTTTTAATTTTTATATACACAGCCGCACAGGCGGAAAAAAGTAAACCAAATTGAAATAATTTATCAAAGTCACTTATTATCACTTAGGATTATAGAATTATTTAAAGTTAGTACTTAGTACACTAATATTGTTAGGTAGTGCCAATGGAATTGAGTGTACCAACATGCACGCACGAGCGACCAGCTTCTTCAACTTGACTTCAAACAAGTCCTGATTGCAGATTCAGTATTGCTTTGTACATTTAAATGCTTCTTAAATTGTTCGCATTAAAACCATGTTGCGAATAGCGACGAATAATACATAAAGCTATGCAAATAAAATTAATAGTCACATACTTTTTTTCTCCCAAACATATTTATATTTATAATTTTCAAAATATTATGAAAAACGCTTTCGGCGAAAACCTCGATTCGCGGGTGTATGTAACAACTAAACAAGTATTACTTCGTTCCGGGTTCGTCTAAACGACTACATGAAATGTGCCGATGATTGGTGTAAATATTTTTATTAAATCGCAGTCTCCTGTATTATCGGTCATTAAACTTGGGTCTTGGAAATAAGTTATTTCTTAAAATATTTTCTCGGTCTCTCTCATTTTTGAAACCTACAGGTATTGGTAGGATTGATATCGTAATATCGTTTTACTGAAAAATATAAACAGTAAACACATACCTAAAATAATGATTACACAACACGTAGTATTTACATGTTTAAAAAAAATTACGAGTGTTATGAAAAATAAAATTGTGCAAAATATCGCCAATTACAAAACCGATTAATTATAAAACGTCTTGATTTTATCAAAACGATACCTATCTTTTAAATGTTTACCAGTATTTTAATTTGTATTTCAATGTGTATTTTATTACATAAGCAAATTTTTTACGTAGGCATGCTATTAAGTAAGTATTAATATATTATGATTAAACATCGAAGGGACGCAGATTCGCGTGCAGCCGAATACTGTCCTGAAATTGACAAGCAATGACAGATAACAGTTATAAATACACAAACAAGGCTAAATAAAAATGACAATAAAATAAATAAATAATCAATATCACCCGAAACACTTTTTCCATCGGCAGTGTTAAATGTTTTAATGGGTGAACAAAAAATAAATAAAATTTACATTAAAATCCCAAGCCTAGTGATTATTATCCTTATGATTTAAACAACATTACCTATGTACAAATATTATTGATTATTTTAACTCCACGAAACGAAAAAGTAGGAATATTATACTTTTATTGTTGTTAATTTATACATATCATTTAGAGGCAAAACTCGATTACAGTATATTTACCGTCACTGAAGTTTTTTTTTAAATTAAAAGATATTAAAATTATTAATATATAAAGTAGGTAATCTTTGTTTTTTCTGAAACATATTTTTATTATTTTATTCTATTACTTATTTTTCTTTTATTGTAATTGAAAATCCGAGATCGACGATAATTGTATTAAAGCACATAATAATATTTTATCATTAAGTCAAATCATTAAATTCACAGGGAAACCGATCAATAAAATATATGGACTGGTGTTATTTTTCCCAAGTTATCGAAACTTATCTGTTCAGTTTACATTTAAGTTTTGAACTGATATTTTCTTAACTCATCTTTCACATTTCAAATGGTTTAAGAATGGCATTATCGTTTGTTATTGAGCGTTACCTAAACCTGCACCAAAACGTTTTAAATTCTACCGATGACGCTGTAACTGATCATTGATCAGGAAGTATATTATAGTATATTAATATTATACTTTAATGAATTAGATTTGAAATACCAAAGAAAATGCATTATATATAAAAAAAAATGTATACACCTAACGATTTATAGTTATGTTTAATTATATAAAAAAATAAATATTTTTTAGACTAGTTGCGCCAATACTGTTTGTATAGGTGACTAAAATAATTATAGTATATTGTATATATATATATATATATTTACATACTAAAATATATTATATACAAATATTACTATATTACTAAATATAATATATTTATGAATAATATGTATATTATCACGGTCCGTGAATTTAATAGTAATAAATTCATAACATAAAATATTTATGGACACAAGGACGTCGGTTATCAACTTTTTGATAGGTTTGCCAAATTTAAAAGTCAATGACACGAGTTTTTAGTTACCAGCTCAACAAAAATATACTTATTTAAGATAATGATATCTTAAATATCTATCTTATATATCCTATGATTTTATATTTTTATATTTTTTGTATTGTCTATTTGTTTACAAAATGTTAATAACTATTTTATTTCAACTAACTAAACAGCGATGACGATCAATAGTATATTATAGTATGCTTATAAAAAATTGGTTACCTACTAATCGTTTACAAATTAATAATAAAATCATTTTCGTTTTATTCGCAGAAAATTGGCAAATAAGTCTACACAGCGTGTTTATGGCATTTTTATTTAATCTGAAAGCAATAATAATCAATAAAATAAAATTACTTTAACAAAATAATTCCGATCAAAGTACCGTAAAATTGTATAAAAAAAATCCTTAGCATGTAATTATATATATATATATATTTATACTGTATAAGTACAAGAGTGAAGTGTTCCAATCGCTCTCCAATTTCTTTTTTTCTCTTCACACAGCGTTCCAATTGTGTCGGGCGTTCAAATTAGTAGTTAAACGAAAAATAAAAGTATAATATACTAACTATCAAACCTCCTTAACTTTTCCCAAGTCCGGGGGGACGCTAAACGACGTTAGTTATAATATACAATTTATATAATATTGTTATATGAAATACATTATTGAACAATTGAAAAAAAGTTAACTTCGAAAAAAAAATAATATAATGATATCTATAACCATTGATTAAATATATTTAATCAATGCTATAACATATTGTGATATGCCGATATGTAAAAAATAAATGTAAGATAATATTATCGTTATTGTAGGACTTAAAGCTTTATAGCATTATAATTTATAGGTTAACAAGGTTACCAATATTGTCTATTCACTCTATTCTTAATATTGTTACAATTATTGGCTTTAAGACCGTTTTGTATACGTAAATAACAATTAATTAAAAGTTAAACATGTGAAATGTGATATTATTTTATTATATAACAGGCGATGTTCAATATAAATTGGTTTTTATTTGTATTTTTAATGAAATATTTAAGACTTAAATAACTTAAAATTTAAATTAATTTTTTTAACGCTTTAGACTAAATAATATAATTTATTTTAAATAATTAAGCATAATAAGTTATAGAAATTATTTTTTTTTTTATAGTAGGACATTTATTTTTATTTTTAGACCTCATAAAACTTTTTATAAACAAATGTGTGTATAAAAAAAATGATATCATGGGATATCGCTCCTCAAGTTTTGGTAATTATAGTCCCCTCTCAATATTTCTACCACTTAAACCACTGCTAACTATATATAATATATTTCAATCGTGACAGTGGAATCATAAGCTCTCAACTCTCAAGTTCCATTCTGAGATACAAAATAATTTTGGGTAATCTATAGTTTCTTTTTATAGAATGCAACCATTATCGGAATCGAATCTCTCGATACGTTTTATATTATGTATACACTATACAGTATACTTATTACTTTCATATCAATTTGAAAGAAGATGTAATGAAATAAACCTCGTAATTTTGACCAGATGATTTTTTAATTGTTCATAATAATGTGTCTTATATAGATATAATAGATATATCTAGTTCGTCGACCGAAAACCCGGGTTTTACTTATATTATTTCAAATGTCCAAATTCGTCGACATATTATGCTACTTTATGGTTATAATAAAATTATCATGAGATAACCCGATTACTAACGTCGATTGCTGACGCCTGACGGAGTAATTGACTTAAATCAATATATTGTATAGGTATAGACGGATAGCTGAAAATACAAACTTGATTTTTCAAATGAGATATAGCTTATAATGATATCATGTTGACTTGCTTATTTTAAAAACTATAACTTTTTGATAATTTCAGTATTTACACTATGAAATGATTTGAAAAGATCAAGATTTGCTTGTATAGTGGACAACTTACCTATGTATAATCATAGTATAGACAGAAAATGTTGTGAAAATAAATATTTTGTCACTATAAATATTAAAAAGTTAAGTTGTTTTAAAAATTATATTTCAGTTTAAAGGAAACGATATTACCCTATAATTGAGTATCTACATATATGACAATATCCGGAGTCAAAAGTAAAAGCTAGTACTTTTTTTTTCAAATGTATTTATTTGAATATATTTTATTAGTAATAATATTTATAATAAGCACATATATGCACGTGCGTATATATACAAAGACATGAAAACATGAGACAATAAGTCATCCTACAGAAACATTTAGAGAAATCTGGCAAATTTAAAAATTAAAATAAGCGTAGGCGAGTAAACTAGGAATAATCTCCATCAAAATATTAAAATAAATAATCGGCAACAATTTCAAGCATTTTGGATTATTATTTTCTGGACTAAGCATACTTAAATCGATGTAGTTGAAACCCCTGTATATCCTTAAAAGGTATAGCGTCGTAGATTGTATATTATACAGTTTCTCCTCGAGACCGGAAATTATACTACAAATCTCCCGGTTACAGCGTCACAGCATTGAAACTATGGTATATTATAATATACCGTAGTTGAAACTTTGGTTTTTGGCAACTATATCGCGGGATGACTAGAAAACATAAATTATTTCAAATACCGTTTCTATATGGACAGTTTATAACCCACGTATAACATGGCCGCAACCCGCAATATGACATTTTTTAATTACATCTTCGTGAAAAAATATCATCATTATATAAATACTTAAGAACGTATTATCATCAATAAAAATAATCAAATAGTTTCATCTCGACAGTGTACAATGTACTGATGCATCAATGTGTAAATACGTATTCCGAAAATATTATACGCATTGTTAGAGCATGTAGGCAGAACCATTTTACCAAATTGGTATCAAATATTTCCATGTTGTTCATTAAATTCAAACAGATATATATTATTTTAATTTTTCGTAGGATTTGTATTTAAATCCTTTCAAATGTGGTCTTCAATCAAATTATTTAATTATTTAATATTATTCAATTGAACATATGTGATTACTGATTATTCGGAATTTAAAAAATTATCGAGCAAAATATTATTATATTATATTATATTACCATTGATAATAAATGTATATTATAATTTATAGTATGTACTATGTAGGTATAGTATTTATAATCAAATATTAATGACATTTCCTATGAAATATTTTATAGAATCTTTGAGGGTTGAGGAGAGGCAGAATAGGTTTAGATAAGTACACAGGTAAGTAAGGACGTAAGGTACAATAAAATGATATCTTCTTTGCACAAATAACTTTGGCTATGACGGCCGGCTGATCATTCTAACCGGTTTTATCGTGCACCCTCGACCAATACCACAAAACCAACGCTCGGTGCCGAATACCGCGTAAATTACAACACAACGTCATGTGCTCCATGCCTTATCTGTTATCATCACATCGTTTTCACCATTTACTACGTGCGTTTCTACATTTTTTCGTCCGTATACATACATCATATTGCGATACAGCATTTTCATCTTATGTACAATGGAAAGTAACGAGGAACAAAGAATTTCTGAAGAAGCCGGTCCATCATCAATTGAAAAGAATAAACGGGGAAAAGTGAGATATCATTGATTATACCTTTATAATTGTATCTATAAGTATTCTATATACGGTGAAACCTCCTTAAAGACTAAAGAGACAGCTCTAAATAGTGGAGTTTTAATGGGAACGGGAACATCTTCACCACTTTTAGATACCGAACACTTTACTTGCAATTTAACTTTTAATTTTGTCAATTATTCAGAGTTAATCAAGTTCTTCAGATATTGTGTTGTCTCAAGAAGTTGCATTTCGTTCTGATATATTTTTTATTGTTTTATATCTAATAATTTTTTCATTTATAGTATAAATTTTTTTTTCTGACATCTTAAGAGGAAACCAAAATAAATTGTATTAAATTTTTTTATTACATTATAAAGTATGTAATTATAAGAAAAAATGCCTTAAAAACCTAAATATGCACTTAAAATGTTAAAGAATTCTCTAAAAATTAAAAAGTTCTAAAAGTGCAAAATAAAAATTTCATTTTTTAATTCTTTTGTATATGAAACGAATTTCGTGCTTGGAAACTATTGTATTAGGACATTCAGAAAAAAATACAATTTGTATTGAATTCCATTCCCTAATATAATGACTTACCCTATCAACTTTTTTTTCTTGCAAGATTAAAGCCAAACCAAAGAAGTTTTTTTTTGATATTAACAAATAATAGTTAAGACAAATGATGAAAAAATGAACGCTATAATATATTTTTAATAACGTTTATTTGCTTTGTAAAAATATCAATAAAACATTAAACATTTTATTAATTTATTACAAATAAGTAATAATATAAGTTGATTTGCTATAAATCGTTTAATAACTGTCCGATAAAGGTAAAGCTTATCAATAAATAATCTTTATATTTTTAATTACTTAAATAAGTATTTTTCTAACAACTTCGATTCGTATTATCGTAACTATACCGTACTTATAATTATATAAAACAAGTTGTGAACAACTTACAAAATCGTTGAGGGGCGTGTTACAGAGGCTTTGTAAGCCATTTCACAATATATAATTACAAGTTGGGAAAAAAAATACACCATCAAGTGATAGATGCCCAATAAAACCCAATAGGTTTTAGAATCGGTAGAAGGGAGTAATAACTTAATAAATAATAACCATCCAAAATAGGAGAAGAATTGAACGTTTTATACCTAAAATAAAAGCATATATATTTTCAGACCGCTTCCACAAGAGTAAAACAAAAAGAAAAGGCCGGAGGATTACTGAATGAATATTATGCTATTATCACTGTTTCATGAACTAACGTTTTCTCATCTGTTAGTTATCATAGACCTGCAGCTGCTAGTATCTATAATATCTGCGGCAAGGACGTGAATTATTCGCTAACTTTTCTACGGCCATATCGTAACTAAATTTAATCCCTAGACTAGCTAAGAGCTGCTCGGTTTCGACGCACACCGTATCGCGATGAAGTACTTCGGTTAAGTATGGATTTTCTTTGGGCCTCATGTGTATAGGAAATACGTTTCTTTGCATCTGTGACTTTTCGTTCATCCAGTAGGAGCTCCATATGCTGAGCAGTTGATTAATCATGCTGGTCGTTCGCCAAGGAAGAAGAGTGCAACCGCCGTCCGTGCTCCCGGAGTCTCCATAACTCTTGAGCAGTTCGTACACTCGTGCCGTGGAATATTCCTGGAATTCCGTTGACGTGAAGGCAGTGTTTATCTGAAAACGTCGTGTATTGTAAACTATATTATAAATTTTCAATCGAACGCATGTAATAGATTCGGGATATCATTAAAGCCGATTAATTCACGGAAACTATAATATTATTCCGGACTGCGGAGGAAAAAAAACTATCTTGATGGTATTACGATTGTTGTGCGTTACTTTTTCGAATTTCGATCCGATTATCGTCAGTAAAACGCAGAGACATTCCAATGAATGTGCGTCGTGTGCTCGTATGAACGTTCTGACAGTTTTCATTATAATTGTGATCATCTTGAAGTCGTTCTGCATAAAAAGTTCGCCCATAAACCTACGGTACATATTATACAATATTAGAATATGTATACGTTTGTAAAAGTGTGAAAATAACCGTAATGACGAGTGGTGGGAGTAGGCTGCCATTGATGTGAATATTGTCAGTGATAAGATATACAATGCGTTAGGGGTGTGTTTTAAACCTACGGCCTTACGCGACAAGCAGTAATCACTGGGCAACTGCGCCTTAGCTCTTTACTCACGTCATACTCCCCGCCATAAATCATTATTGTAAAATAATTAATATCAGTACGAATACAACCGATCGGCACATGGGCTTAGATTATTTTGCCCGTTGCGATGTCCCACAGAATATTTTCTCGATTTTTTTTTTTTTTTTATTAAAAAAGTACCTACGACGGTAAAAAGTTTTGTGATTTGAATTTGTGGAGACCGTTATCCGACCCCATACCACGTGACAATATCCAATGATTAACCCGAGTGTTATTCTTAAACGAAAACTTACCTGCACGTTCCAAGTGTACAAATTCGAGCTTCTACGTCTATTTCTTCCGATGACGACACGTTATGAGTACATGGACATTGTTTATTCGTTGATTCATATAGGTGAAAAGCGCCAGCTTGCCATAAAATACTTTTGCACGAATCTATTAAATTGTACTTGAAAGCTTCTGGAAATCCAAGACGATTTTCCCCAGAGGTCTCCAACGCCCTTTTGTTCGCGTCGGAACACAATTTCGCGTACATGGGACTGTACTCCGGCTCGTAGATGGCCTGCAAAAATTGTTATCTCAGTACCTATACACGTTTAGCGTTTAGAAACGGAAATAATGCAATATACCTTGGACACGATTAAATCTGTGATGTGCTTCAAAGAGTGTGAACTTGTGTTGTTTGCTGCCACGAGGATGTCGAGAAACAAATCTGTGCTCTTGGAAAAATTGTGCTGCTCCAGGTTGTTCATTATTTCAGAAACTTCATCGATAAATTTCTGAGGGCAAAATTATTATTATTACTATCAGTTGTTACCAACACGATTCATTGTCTAAAGTACAGTAATGTCACCGCGTTGTCAATAACGTGTATGGATTTATAAGAATTTGACAATAAGATATATTATTCTTTCGCGCAATAGTCTCAAAATATGTTAGAAATATAATATTATACGATTCGTGAGAGATTTTATTTACCTGAGGCTCATTTACGACATTGATCTCTGCAGTCCTACTATATTTTATAAGCTGTTCGTTATAACGCATTAGGTCGTTAGTCGATTCCCTTGCGTTGCTCGCCCACGTTCTTAGTTCTTGCAACAAACGCTTTTTGCATTGTTGCATACATGTCTGAAAACGATTTACCAGTCGCAATAATGAAAAATCAAGTACATTTTATAGCAAGTAAATATAATAATATGCGTACCGATTCTGTGGTTCCGCTAGCCGAAGCGTAGCACGAACCGAATTCATAGCTCGTTTCCATTTGATTTTGAAAATAGTGTATCTGCAATATCAACGGCAAGTCATCTATGTCTACGTATTCGTTTAGCTCACTATTCATGTCTGGATCAATTAGCACCATCTTGTTATTCTCCCGTGGAGTCAAATTCTGTTTGCTCAACGCAATCTATCCAAGGATATACGAAAATATTGTATTAAAAACAACGCAATTTAACGTTACATAGGTACATTATACAGCAATATGCATTATAACGCGCGTGATGTTCAATTCACTTACCTCGGAGTAAATGTCTCGTGTGTTGTTCATCAAGTCGCTGGTGTCGGTCTCCCGTACGAATCTCGATGGATTTCTCGAGGAGCCGACGCTATAATTACAAAACGTTCTTAGTTTGTGCAAAATATCCTGTTTGCACTGGCGTACACATGACTGTAAGAAATACAAATCACATTTAATAATAAATTGATAAACGCGTTTCATAAATATACGTACGTATTCATCAAATCCTTTAACCGAAGCTCCAAAATCCGAGCCAACGTCATAAATGACTTCCAGTTCGGATTTCTCGTAAACGATTGTTAGCTGCATCGAAGTTTCCATGATTTCTGCAAAATCTCTGAGCTGTTCGTCTACCGTACGTTTTCTCATGGTTTTCAAGCAGTAGAGCAGCATATTAATTTTCAATTGGTCAAAGGTGGAGTGAGTTCCACAAAGTTCTCCGAAACAATTCATTGTAACTTGAATCTAATGATTTTCACAGTTAACAATACAAATATAAGTTTATAACGATCGATAAGTTCGAAATATTTTAACTTTTGTAAATGCAAAAATAAATTTCAATTACGATTAAGTCGAATTGTGTTTTGTATAAATAATTGGTTACGTAGATTTTCATAATTATCAACAAACATTTATTTATTCGTATATTTTTATGTAATAGCCAGCTAATTAAATTAAATCGTATTACTTAATAACAATCTTAAAAACAATTTTATTCGATGCTAAGATAGGGATTTCATCTTTAGTTAGTGTAAAATATATTTCGAGGTTTCCGCAATCAAAACGTCCCTAAGACTTTAGGGATCATTAAAAACATGATTGAGCTCAACATAGATTTTATCCATTGGTTAGGTTACTAGTTTTGGTTATTATATTATAATCATATTATTAATTTACATGATCAAAGATTTGAATTAAAATTGAATGTAAATTGGACAGAGAAGCCAATAGTGTTATCAAGGGACGAGTTTTATAGTGTATGCCACTTCCTTGAAATCTATCCTAACCCAAACTATATATGTTAACAGTGTTACAGTGTTAGTATAATTATAATACCGGTTTAGTATAAGTTGAGACAAAATTGAATGATGTACAAAACAATAAGTTAAATAAAATAAAAACATACGATCATAGAAAAATATTACTTTAAAAAAAATAAATAAACGTCACGCATGTCAATATAATTAAAATATCATTTTCTATACGTCTGGATATATTTAGAATATCTTAATATTTCAGTGTCAGGTTTTTGTTTTGTAAACAATTAATTAATGAAGTAAATTTATATCTTTCTTTGACGACTTAAAATTATATTTAAGAGTTCACAATAAAAGGTATCAATATATTAATATACTATTTTATTTTTAAACAGTTCAGTACATTCGTGAAGTGAAACTTTATTTTATATTTTTATTAATATCAAAATTTAAATATAATAACTAAAGATAAATAAAATAAGAGTTTATTGAAATAATCATTATAACAATGTGATAAAGTTTGTAAACGTCATAGGTAATTAAGGAGATATGGAATTTTTGGAAAGAAATATGTTCAAGAGTGGTAATAATAGGAAAATGAATGAGAGAGTTTAATTGTAATACAAACTGAGATACGATGTTGGATATAGATTCGAATAAGTTATTTGAATTGCCCTTGAAACGTCATTGCCCCTAATTTTTTTTATGTGACCTGGCATTTTTTGCATTGTGGTGAAAAAAGGTTACGGTAAGGTTTTTTGACAACTATTTTGAAGTTAAAATCTAAGGAGAAATGATATAGTGTTATACTATTATGATTAATAAACGTTATTAATTTATATTATTTTTAATATCGGTGGGTTTTTTAAGTTTTTAAATAATAAATTCTGTACGGAAAAATAAAGTTTGAAGATAATCAAAATACAGTTGATAGTGTAATTGAATGTATTTTTGATGTTAATTTCTTAATCGTTTTCGGCTAATAACTTGAACCTATCTCAAAAAGTTGTTTCTTATATAGTTTATTATATTATATTATAAGAAATATATTTTTATTGACTTGTTATAACGTACATTTCCCCACCCCCACCCATTTCAACTTTTCAACTTTTTCCAACGCCAATATTTAGTGCTCCATACCTGCTAATTCCTGCCGCCATTCCCGGAATTCCTGCTCGAAACCAGCCACCGCAAAAATTAAAAAACTATGGATGGGGCTGGAGAAACGTTTTGTCTAATTATAAGTCTGAGAACTCGTGATCTGTACTGTGTTTTGGGGCTAGAGTCAATTGACCATGGCATATATATATATATGAATAATTTATGATTTTGGTTGGTTATACTTGAGTTAAGAATTCAATATTCGTGTTTACGAATTATTACAAATTGGTAATTGGTTTGTGAATACAAGCACTTGCCGATTTATGTAAGTGTCCAGCAATGATTCGTTCTCGTTGTTTTGAACCAAATAGAAATAATGGAATGGTTGTTCATTACCTACGGTTTGTAATTTGTAATTAC
>JAIPRK010001101.1:41411-95694 GCA_025469195.1 Chaitophorus viminalis
ATTTCTATTTGGTTCAAAACAACGAGAACGAATCATTGCTGGACACTTACATAAATCGGCAAGTGCTTGTATTCACAAACCAGTTACCAATTTGTAATAATTCGTAAACACGAATATTGAATTCTTAACTCAAGTATAACCAACCAAAATCATAAATTATTCATATATATGCCATGGTCAATTGACTCTAGCCCCAAAACACAGTACAGATCACGAGTTCTCAGACTTATAATTAGACAAAACGTTTCTCCAGCCCCACCCATAGTTTCTTAATTTTTGCGGGGGCTGGTTTCGAGCAGAAATTCCGGAAACGGTGATAGGAATTGGCAGGAATGGAGCACTAAATATTGGCGTTGGAAAAAGTTGAAAAAATCAATTACCGACCAAGAGGGAGGGGCTGGAGAAACGTTTCTCCAGTCCCACCCATAGTTTTTTTAATTTTTGCGGGGGCTGATTTCGAGCAGGAATTCTGGGAATGGCGACAGGAATTAGCAGGAATGGAGCACTAAATATTGACGTTGGAAAAAGTTGAAATGGGGAAATGTACGTCTTGTTATATCGATTTTCATTAAAGAAAATGTCCAATATATATATTTAAATAAACAAATTCCATCTTTTTATTTTATTAAATTCTATAAAAACTAATATTTTCAATAACAATGGTAACAACGTAATAAGAATTACGCATATTCTCACAGGAGAGGTCTCAAGAGTTTTTTGTATTCTATTGTTGGATTATTAAATTAACTAATAGAATTTATAACTCTCCAGTCTTCACCACCATAAAAGGTTAGCTTACAGGTGGTAGATAGATTCATGTCCATCAAGTTGGCACCGGCATATTATACTAGCAAAAAAATTTTTACTCCAGCAATTTGCTAGGAATTTGCTAGATTTTGCTAGATAATTTTTAGATTTTGCTAAGGTTCCAAAAGTTTGCAAATTAAAAAAAATACTTGCCGGTGCCAACTTGACGGTGCACCGGCACATTATCCGATTCGAAAAAAAATTATACTCCCAGATTAATTGGAATTTGCTAGGCCCCCAGTAAGAAATGGGGAGGGTTTCAAATTTGGGTGGCAACACCGGCACATTGTCCGATTCGAAAAAAAATTATACCCCCAGATTCATTGGATTTCGCTAGATTTTGCTAGACGTTATACAATATTATTTTTATTACTTTTATTGGAAATGCTTGAATATTTCATTTGAGCAAACTATTAAATAATAATATAATTTTGTTATATTATACAACATATATATTATAATATGTTATTAGTTGTACTATCTAAGTAAAATATATTAAATAAATTATGGTTTACGTATTATTATGATTATCGATTATATTTAATCTGATGGATAATTTGATTTGCTCTCAAGGAAATTGTGTAACAAGTGTTATAAAGTCACTTAGTTCAATTATACGCAGTAAATGTTAACAAAAGTTAATTCCATAATGCAATGGCCTGGCTATAAAATTAAATAAAAACCATTAGGTCAGGTTTTTTATATTTTACAATTTTACATGGAGTTTGTAGCACTGTTGTAAGTGTGATATCATTAATTTCTTTATTATTTATGAATTAAATTAAGGTGATTCAATACCATTGTTTTTTTTTTTTTTACGAAAACTGCATTAGTCTTGTCCATTGTAGCAATCAAACTACTGGTGCGATAATTAATCTGAAAAATTATTTTATTTCGTTATGAAGTTTACTTGAGATCGGTCAGAGCCGATCATTTATATTTAGCCGATCGATTATATTTTATCTGATGGATAATTTTGAATAAATTTTGAAAATAATAGATGAAATCTTATATTTTTTTTCCGTATTTTGTTACGACTGGTACAAAAATTTACACTTCTATTATCATTTATAAATTATTATACTATTGATATTTGATTTAATAATAGTACATTTTTATTAAATATTTAAATAATTAAATCAATTATAAGAAAAAGTTAAATTAAAGAACTTACCGTATCATCGTATTATCCTTTGTTCTATGTTGAAATGAATAATTAAAAGGGCTAAATTAAATTAATATTTATTAGCTTTTACAATTTCAAAAAAAAATTTAACCATTCGGATAAAATCCGCAGAATGAATTTATACGTTCTCTAATGATATAGGTTATGGATATTGGTATAAATAATACAAAATACAAATGTTAATAATATTTAATTACTATTAATTTTACTCAAGTGTTATATAACGACAAATACATTATTATTTGATTATCATTTATCATTAATTGAAATTAAATATGTTTTTTTTCAGATGGTTCCTGTAGAGGATAGAATAAGTATCGTACAGATGTATAAGAAGAATATGTCGAAAGATCCTAAAATAAAAGCGAACGATTTAGAACTAAAAATTTCAAAGTGTACAGGCGTTAGTAAATCAACAATAAAAAAAATCATAAAATGTTACAATGAGACAAATTCGGTGGTTTTGCCAAAACAGAAAAGAGCTGCAAGGGAAACCTTCCGTGATTCATTTGATGAGTTGTCCCGCAACGCAATTCGTAGGCACGTTCACGCTATTTGGCTGAGACATGAAATTCCAACGCTTCAGAAGATTCACGAAACGATCTCTGGCGACGAAAGTTTGCCGCCAATAACAGATAAAAATTTGTACAGGTTGCTTAAAGATTTAGGTTTTCGTTACTTCAAGCCGAGTCGTAGCAGAGCCCTAACGGAAAAAGGAAAAATTGTTTTGTGTCGCAGAAGATACCTGGAAAAGATAATGGAATACCGCAAAGATGGACGCCATATTTATTATTTGGACGAGACCTTGGTGGACGCGGGCGTTTGCTGTGTCGCCCTCCATATTGGTTCAGCTGACGGTTTAGTTCCTGGTGGGCTACTGTGTGATGAGTCAACAAAAAATAACCCGCGCGATTGTCGCAGCGAAATAAGTGCGCAAAGATTTTGTGAATGGATTGAAAACATTCTACCTTTACTACAAGACAATTCCGTCATTGTAATGGACAATGCGCCATACCACACGATAAAAATCGACAAGGCTCCGACATGGGAATCCAAGAAAGCCGACGTTATAAAGTGGTTGGAGGATAAGGGAGAAATCTTTGAGAGAGATTATATTTTTGTAGAACTAATGAGTATTGTCAAACGTATCGAACCACTCCACAAAAAGTGCACAATTGAAGAACTTGTCAAGGCCAGTCAAAAGACAATTTTAAGACTGCCGCGTAACCATCACGAACTCAATCCAATGGTACTGGCATGGGAATCGGTGAAACGTCACGTGAGTATGAACATCAGCAGCAACAAACTGTCCGATGCCAAAAAGCTAATAATGGAGAGCGTAGACCACGTAAATACTGAAATGTGGAAGGATTTCATTAGTCGTACAATAGAAGAAGAAAAAAAATGTTGGGATGTAGATTTTATAGTAGACGACCTGTTAGAAGAGGACATGGATGACACGATTATAATTACTGGAGACACGCCGCCATCATCTGATTATGAATCTGATTCTTGTTGAATGTTTTTGTTTAATTATTATGTAAATATGACCCCCTTTTTAAAAAAAAATTAGTGTAAATAAATATTTTGTGCTTAAATTATGTTTTTTTTAAAAAATATGTAATTTAATCTAAATTATTCTTATAAAAAATATTGTTAAAGTCCAAAGATTATCACATGGCCGATTATATTTCGTCGTTCATGGGGCATGCATTGTCTGAATAAATCTCAAATACAGAAGTGAAAGAATGACTGAGACACTGAGTGTTCTGGATAACACGGTCTACTAGGATTTAGGCGTTAATACATTTTAGCAGAGGGGTTTGAAAGGCAAACTCCACATCCAAAATATTGATATTATGCAAAATAAAAGATATTAGTTTTCCCATAATTAAAAATTAATAATTAATACTTATTTCAATACTATTTTAATACTACTAAAAAGTAGTACAACTTGTATATTAATACGTTTTTTAATAAAATAGACATGTCGTACTATGTAATACATTATACAGGTAGATACTAAAAGATTATTTTTTTTAATAAAAATGTTTTTCCTCATTTTGGTAAAACATACTCTCACTCATTAATGGTCCTAAATAGAATTCGGTATTGTCGGTAAAATATTTGACCTAACCTAATTTAAATTGTAAACGCATTTGTTTACCTCATAGCTACCTAACCTCATAGCGAAGACAAATTTATACCTATCGATTTTAACTCTTTTAAGTAGATATTCATAATGGGTATTATATAAATAGGTATATTATATTATAATGTTTATGTATGATGTATATGACACTCCTATTTTATACACTAAGCTTCGCAAAATGCTTCGCTAGCATTGCATATACGTATGCACATATTTATTACTGACTCCGGAGTTCCAGTAAAAAAAAAAATAAATAATGTTGGTTTGATTCGCATCATGATTGAAATACTTCGCCGCCCATCGTATTAGATGCTTTTATTACATTCGAAATAAATGATAATGATCGCAAAGAAATGAGTATATCGATTGAAAGTAGTTCCTTTTATACATTTGCATATAATTTTAAAAAATTCGTGCTCCGGACTACGTGAGAATTGTTTATTTAATCTATTATGAAATAGTTTACGTTGCACTTAAGACTTAAGTTTCCCTATATTATTAATTTATGCATTCAAGTGATGACTACATTGACTACATTAAGTATATTCATCTCGTCTAAAACAATATCCCTTATATCTATACTCGATTTATGTATTCGCAACTATATCAAATATCTCATCGAAGAAAAGTTATGATAATAATCATCCAAACGTAGTTTTTTTGGACTCGAAAAATCTGTAATAATTGAATGCTATTTTTATAATCATTGAATTTAACATTACTCTCAATATAATCAATAATTACCCATAAAATATATTAGGTATCCATAACTATCCAAAAATAGCAAAGATTAAAGGTTTTATAATTTTACCTTGATATGGTTTTGTCAATCGTCATTGTCACTTCGTCTATTAATTAATTTAAATAGGTACAATCATATTGTATCAATAATTCAATATATTAAAAAAAATATTTAAACAATTTTAAATACCAATTTTTGGATAATTATAAATTATACCGGCTAGCTATGGATTAGTCGGCCAAAATATCCATGTATTAATTCAAAATTAACAATGATTAACCAAAATGTTTTCTTAATTCCTCAGGTGTTTGTCAATTATTGTTAAAATTATTCGAAAAAATTTTGCGATAAAAGAAACAGCAAAACCATATTTTTACATGAAATCAGTTTTTATTACTTTTCGACGACTTAAAAACTAGCAATAAAACTTACAAATTTAGTTAAAAAATAAACTGGATTCCGTTCAGAATATTGAATAATGATTGAATAACTGTTGGACTCGGTAAAATAAAACGTTATTTAAATTATACTATAGCTGAATAGTTGAACGGGTGGTACCTATGTATTATATCCAGAAGCGGGATGGTAATCAAAATAATTGACAGGAGACGTACGAAAAAAGTTACCTACATAATAAAAAAGATTAAAACTGGTGAATAAGTAATATCCTAACATTTTATTATACGTTATATAAATTAATAAATATTATTATTATTACTTATCATAATTATTTATATTATATTATTTCTATTGTTTTAAATTATAACTTCAGGGGGTTGTTCAGAAACTCATATGAATGGGAGTCGTTTACAGAAACTCATTTTCACATGATTAGCGCTGAATTATTCGAATTATTATTCGAGGATAATCATGTGAAAACGAAGGTTCTTGTACACAGATCCTATTGGTAACAGTTTCTGAATAGCCCCCTGGGCTTCTGCACGGGTTTCCACTCAACGAAGCACAGTTATATTTTATTGATACAAAAAAATAACTAAAATTAATCTTCTTTCTTCCACAAAGCAAATATAGATATTGAAATATAAATATTGACTGTACAGGTACACGGGAATTATATTATGATATTTTTGATTTTGCGGACTCACATATTAATTACTATTTTAGCAGCCTATAAAAGTAATAATGTTATTAGTTGTTTTAAATACTAATTTATACCATAGGTACCCATAAATGGAATATTTACTTTGGGTACAAACATTATTAAAACGGCAAGTTTCATTGTATACTTATAATATTAATCATAAACGATTCATACAACTCCATCGTGCATTTATGACCAATTTAAATGCATCAGCAAAAACACATTATTTCGTATACATCGACAAAATATAGCAATAAGAAATTTAATATTAATATACTAGGTTATTCAAGTACCTCAAAAAATAGTTTTGAAGATGATTGCAAGATCTATGCATGATTATCATGAAAGTTTAAAAAATTAGATAAATTACTTATTCGTAGATAATAATGTAGATGTAGTTGACAGAAAATTCGTCAAATCAAATGACAAATGTACAAGTTTTAGCCCAAACATCTTAAATCAGGACATTAGGAAAAGAAAAATGTGATTAATAGGAATTTGGCGTAACATAAACAAGTTATTTACCTATTTGTTTAAATTATTGTGTTGAGGGATTTAATAATAAATAACAATATATAACATGGTTTATAATTTATAAGTTTATATAAAGCCATTAGCCATATAGAATGAGTTTAGGTTTATTAATATCGTTGGTATTATAATAGTAAAACTAAATAAATATTTTTTTTTCTTACCTATATAAATACCAAAATACCAAAATTATTAGATATAAATTACCTAGTGAATATCTCATATTCTTAATATATTTATATACTTAAATTATATTACATTCAATAATTCTATAATATACTTAATAAGTAAATAGTTATATATTTAATTTTCTTATTTATTTGCCTCACATTCGCTTAAACAGTTTGTTTTCGTTTCAACGTCAAAGCTATTTATTTTATTGTAATTGTTCTTTATTCGATCAGAGCTGTTTATTAAATATTTATTGTTTTATACCAAATATTATTGTTTTATGTTATTTAAACGATGTCTCTGGGGAGGAATCAGCTATCTCAGCAATCTCCCCCGATAATTATACCACTGCTAGGTACCAGTGCACCACCGCTCAATAAATGAAATTCCTTCGATCGGTTTAGATATCGAATTAATTAATGATCGTACGACAAACTTATTCGTAAAATAAACGATTTTTATCTACATAACAACACGATTAATTGACGACAAGTATCTACAACCAAAATCTTTGTTTATAACACACGATACCGACTTTGTATTGAGACATTTATTTTGTTTACAAGATTTATTTTCAGATATGACCATCGAAAATTGATACAATTCGATTAGGTATTCATCGGCGTGGACGATTTTGAAAGTTTTTTTTTTCTGTAGTTTGTCGTGACGTTTTTAAGTTGAAGTATTCCAAAAGTTTAAAATCAATAATATACAGCCTGAAGGACATTACGCTAGAATAGAAAAAAAAGTTTTGTTTTTCCAAACTGAAAGCGGTAAAATGACAATGAGTGATGTTTTCCTAAGTGTAGCGAGATAAACGAAAAAATTGCGAAACAAACTTATGTACTTAGTTTTTTTTTTTATAGATACCCTAACGAAATCTACAATGATTAACGGATTAACCATCATAACAAAATTGCTGGTACTCACAAGCATCCTCTCAAATGTTTATAGTTCAGAAACAGTTACAAATAAATATGTAAATAATAATTTCTGTGCACTAACTTACCTGAGGAATATGCAAATTTACCCATGACACTTGACTGCGGACCAAACATTTTCAAAATCAGTAACACCATCTTCATTCCAGCAGCAATGAAAGTAACCAAGTATAATAGATATAAGTATATAACGGTCATCAATTGTCTATTCAATTATTAAACTTATAAAGCATATAATGTTCATTTAAAAAGACAAATTATAGATAATAAGGGCTGATGACTTGTAACTCTAAAAGAAACACCAAATATGTACTAGGAACACTCAAACCATGAATTTTAAAATTAATATTGTTTTTAATCACAATTATTTTATTGAATTTATTTAATTTAACAAACATAACGACTTAAATGATGAATTATAAACTGGCAGATTTAATAAAATTTTTATTCGATATATCCTTTTAAAAAAATATGCAATCAAAATTGTTCAATAATAAAACAGTAATACATACTACAACTATTCTCAGATATAACCTATATTAAGTCAATAAATAACTTAATTAGCTCTGTCTTAACATGAACTCATTCATTCTTATATTACTCTGCTATTTTTGTAGCTGAATAAAACAAATATGCATATTCTTGGAAATGCCTCTAACCTAATTTTTACAAATTAACTTTCAGTCTCAAATGTTGATATTAGTCATTTAGTATATTCAACAATAAGGACTATAATTAAAATAGGTAGTTTGATTTTGATAGAACAATACTCACCACCTTTTGTTGATATTAGAATTGTATACATTAAATAAAATGGAAAAAAAAATATATAAATGGTTTATAAAGTGAAGTATTCAATGTAGTTGCCACTGAGGGTGTTGCAATACTGTTGTTTCATATTTTAATAAAATATATATTACTTGAATGCAAGTTTCACCTTATGCAATAAGTAATAACATTATAGTTGAAATTTTAATACAATGCTATTTAAACCATATATTTAACCAATTTTCAGCATATTGACGATATTTTGACTAAAATAAGAAGAGTTTGGGATCTGTCTTACTATCCAATAAAACAAATTAGTAACTTATTAAATATTTAACTAATACAAATTAGTTAAATCTGTAATTTTTAAATAGTATTCTTTGTAATTAGGTTGGTCAGATAATCTCTGATGAACATTTAAACATTTTTATGGCTATGGTTCAAAAATATATTATTTGAAATTACCAAGATTTAAGTGTATCTGAATAATATAAGAAAAAAGCAACACAAATAACTGTTTATACTTATATATTTGGTATTACATAAAACTTTTAACTATGGCTAAACAAACATAAAAAAAGTTAAGAGTAGCATCTAGTTTAAATATAAATAGTTTTAAAACTATAATTACTTTAAAAGTAACTTAACTAAATACCTGCATCTAATTATTAAGGTAAACAGGAATATTCACAAGAAATTCACAGTAAAAAAAAAAAAAAAAAAAAAAGGAAAGAATATTAAACAATATTATATTAAGAATTTTGTCTAGAAAAGAGCTATACAAACTTAAGCATACTTGCGTACACATATTATAAATATACAGTAATTAACAAATGAATGCAATTTTATTAATTAATATGATTTTTTTTCTCTTTTTTTTTTTAACGTATTAAATAAAGTGCATATAATGTGGTCTATAAAGAAAGGGAGTTAAAACTAACAAAATGTCATGTCAATAAATTAAAGTAAATTACTAAAATTTAGACTTTTATCTTAATATTTTTCATTATTAGGTCACGTTAATGGCTCTCTTGTGGTGTTGGGCAACATTAGGCATAAAAGTCCTCCACCTGGAATGCAAAAATAGTATTCAAATTATTTTATTTTTTACTCCCCATACATAGGATAGTAAAAATTACAGACCTATAAGAAGTACAGCTACTATGTAAGTGGGTAATGGACAGTAGAGATCTAACAGTGCAGCGATAACAATATTACCAATTATACCTCCAAGCCTAGCAGCTACCATTGATATGGCCATTCCAGTAGCTCTGTAAAACATTCAGTCAATATTTTAATTTTTAACAAACAACAAACAATATATGTAGTAAAAATATTTTACAATATAGTTGATAACAATACTTTTATATTTTATGTACTACCTTAAATTTGTAGGAAAAATCTCGGTGATTAAACAATCCAAAGCAGCATTACCACAACTAATTGCACTACTAAAGATGGCAGAAACTACTAAATTTTGTCTTTTGTTTGTGATAAGCGATAAACCAACAGCACATATTCCAGATGCCATTGTACTGAATACTGAATTTTAAAAAATAATAACAGAAAAGTTAGTATATTTATACAGCACATTATCATTATTACCTCGTACAATTAAAATACTTACCCAAAAAGAATTTCCTGCCTAATGTATCCATTCCTAAGACTGCAAATATATTGCTAGGAATGGCAGCTGCCACTGTTATAAATGATTCAAGGAAAACACCACTCTCAATTTTGTCAGAACATAAGTCCACATGCGAATGTGATCCCGTTTTTACTACAAATTCAGTCACCTAACCAATAAATAATTTGAAATGAACAATTATTAATTTATCCAATAGTATATCTATCGATACTATGTATGTACATACTTCGCAGACTAGAGCTTGTTCACTTCCGTTATGAGCTCGAGCAAATTCATCGAATCTATTAAACAACTCTGGGAACCACATCATGAGACCATAATAACTGCAAAAAGGTTATAGTTAAATACAATTAGCATTTATAACCAAAAGCAAACATACATACCCAATATGAAAACTGAGATTGATTACTATAGATATCATTGTATACCTCAAAATTGGAGGCATAAATATCATCTTTGTATTTTGAGCTACTTCTGTAGCCATGCTTTTAAAAGATTTTTTTTTCGTACTGTCATGTTCGACAGCATTTGACTTGGTTACCAATGATTTAACCTATAATATGAATAACATAATTTAAAAATAATATAATATAATATCCATATACATTTAAAACCATATTTGAGAATAATATGTGGATTAATGTAGTTTACAAATAAATTTATAAATATAAATAAATAATTATCATTGATTTAGTTTTAAAATTACATAGTTATTCAAACAATAACAAAAGTTCTAATAGCCAACTATGAAATAATAATAAAAAGTATAGACAAAACATTTTATTCCAAAATATAACAAAAAAAACTTACTGGATACATTTCAGGATCGTTCCCTGTATTGGTAGCATAAATTTTTTTGAATACTTCCAATGCTTTTTTGTGATCATTCCGAGTCAATAGAAATTTAGGACTTTCTGGTAAAAAGAACAGGAACACAGCAACAAGTACACTAGGAATAGAACAAATGGCCAAAAATATTCTCCAAGAATTATAAAGGAACCAAGAAGACCTGTAGCCAATATCTAGAGGTATGATAATCCATGCTAGAGCTATAAAAACATAGAGTAATAAGACACGTCATTATTATGATTATCTTTACATTGATACTTACTGGCAACAAATAAATTTCCAAGAGTCCAAAATGCTGCCATAGAACTTAGCATTGAACCACGTTTGTTTTTGGGCTGAAATTCAGCAAAATATGACCATATCACTGGGCCACTACCACCTAATCTATAATATTTTAAGCAGTGTATTATTATATGCATTATAGACTCAGTAAGTTCATATCTACTTACGCTGCTCCGTTTAAAAATCTAAAGAACATAAATACACCATAAGACTGAGCAAATGTGGACGCTACAATACACAAGGCGTTCATAAAACTGATAACGATTAATACTTTACGGCGGCCCAATGCATCGGCCAGAGAACCCCAAATGTATGCACCAGCCATCATGCCTGCCAAACAAACACATTACAAGATCAACAAGAGGCATGAGGTAGATTTATAAACAACAAATAATTATTATACTGACCAATGAATATAATTGAGTTTAGCCATCCTTTAGAAGACGTATTTAGCTTAAGATCACATTGGGCTGACGGTAATATGAACGACATGCATATAACATCCATTTCCTCGCTGGTGCTGACAAAACCGCACACAACCAACAATAAGTAATGGAATTTCCCATAGCCTAATGGAAAAAATCAACAGTAATAATTATTAAGTAAATTGTTGTTGGATTACAAGATATTGAAACGAACAATTTTAATTAATAATTATTTACCTGTAAGTTCAATAGCTTGTTCGAAATCTGCCACCTCCTTAGAGGGGGGGAAAGAACCATTTTCGATGGCGTCGAGTTTTTTTTCAAACTTATCCAACGTTCCGCCTGAATTCATATAAAAAAAATTATAAAAATATTAAGTGTTCTCTATTAACAATTGAAAAAAGAACACAAAACTCGACAATAGTATTCTTACTCTTTATTTTGAGATCGATATTTTCTTGTTTGTTTACCCTGCCATTGTTAAATTTCAAATCTGAAAACAAATAAAATTCAAGTTCATTAGTATTGCTGAATCATTCTATGTTTGCCTAGTACACAGTATACCGCCCCACTAATCTCGTTGAAAGGGAACTAGGAAGACGTTAAATACCAAAAAAAAAATATGACATCACAATATATATTAATACTAATCTATCTAATAGGAACTAAAATAGACAGTCATAAAATATTCATGTGTCCAAAATATGTCAAATAAAATATATCAGAATATTTATTTATAACTTCTAAAATAAAACCTATTATACTTTTTTTAGTTTATAAGTATGTGCATATGGACAATATGGACATTAGGCACGTAATCGTTTTTCGCTTGATAAAATATCAAGCTGAAAAAATAACTGTGGACATTTTTAATTCATAATGAAGTATAAAAGTTACGAAAATGGTATTTATACCGATGGCCGTGCTCAAAATAACGCAATTTCCCCTAATGGTCAGATCCATTGCTTCACCACAAAAACAATATTAAAAACTTCTAAGCACTCAATGTTTAATAGATGCCTCATAAAAATAAAAAAATTGAAATTATAAAAATGTATGCCGAACTATGAAACATTTCTTACAACAAAAATTAATACGTTCCTATAGATTTACCTAAAATCTAAAATATACAATGAAATAATATATATATATTTTTTTTCTAAAACCAATGAAATATGCGAAATTAATTTTACTCTTTGAACTAAAAATAGAGTACATTAGTTTTTCGTTTACCATGAGCAAGAACATCACTATTTATTCTGAGGTTCCATACAAGAATACGAAACAATATATTTTCTATGACAATTTGACGACACAAAAATCAATTAGACACAATTTATACTCACTCCTGCGCCGGACATAGTTGGGTAATCTGATGTATATTTTATTGTTGGTTACTAGATTTTCAAAATTAAAAAATAAGATAAAATGTAACACATTTTTATGTAAACATATAAAATACAATAAAAACCTGTTATAATTTAATGATTTTTCCAGAAATAACAAAATAAAAATAGTTAATAGTTATATATATTTTTTTTAAATTTAAAACAGGAAAAAATTATAGAACATTTTATAGGTTTTACTTATTGTCAGAACATTCCTGTGTAGTACATACGTATTATAAATGTATATACAGTACACACGAATAAGTGTACCTAACTTGATTTTTTATTTTTAAACGTTATTTGGTAATTAAAAAAACCGATTTCATCATAAATATCATTTAAATAATCGTTATCCCAATTTTAGGTTTAACAAGACAATTGGTGGGTAGTAAAACGGTTAGGTAATGTTTTTTATAAAAAACCCCAAAATTAAAGTAAAAAATGATTTGATTCAATTTCAACTTTTTCCTAATTAATGTAAACATTAATCAATTAATTTAGATAGAGATTGATTCCCTTACAACTTTATACAGGATCCAACAGAAAAGACCTAAGGATTAAGAATTAAAATGTAAAGCGCAATTTTGTTGTATGAACATTATTTTTATAGTTTTCTTTTAAATAAGAGAACTGAAAGAATATTATAACAACTACCAACTAGGGTGCAGATGTACACTTTTATATTTTAGCTAAAAATATGTTTCAAAATAATACAAAATCAAAATCATCATGATTCATGATTTGCACACATATAATAAAATATTATACAGATACACGTTTTTCGTTATCTTTTCTACCTCCCGTTGGGCACGACCGTTTTGTCACACGTCAAAGGCCGAATTCATCAACGGCGCTCAGTCACGAATGTGGTAACAACCACTTGACGTCCTGTATATAGGCGTACGTAAGTACGTTTAATGATTTGTTCGATATGACCACCGCCGACGAACTCGCAGGAGTCAATCGGTCGGAGCGAACAGCTGTTCATTATATCCAATATGAAAATGTGCTAAGAAATCGGTGTGTGTGCGATGCGTTAGTTTTCCACGGGAGAGGAGGAAACTAGGCGCGGGAAAGGACCTCGAAGTTTGTCGCATTCGATACGGCCGCAGCGCCACGGCAAATCGATAAATTTAATACCTACAGATCACCCCGTTGTTTTCGATATCCAGCCAAAAACAAGAACCGATGGACCAGTAAAATACCGGCATATAATCGTTAGATTTGTAGAAGGAAAGGTTTCTCTTTAAAAACCACATATTTTGCGCATGTTTATAAAATAATAATAATAATCTTAAAAATATAATAATTTTTTTTAACTCCATTAAATTAAGTTCACTCACACTACGTCCATTAATAGATGAATCTTTCACTGAAACTCAATATCCACCTACAAACCGCATAATGAATGATTGACTACTTTCGCTAATTGTTAAGTAAAAGATTTGTAGAATGTAAAAATTAAAAATAATAAATATCTTACAACTGAGAAGTTTATTAAATAATATTAATGTTTCTTGTATATTCTCTATAATTCTATAGAGAAGTATGTGTAAAAGATAAATTAAAGTCTACATCGAAAATAATAGCATAAAAAAAACATACTAACAAAAAATTCATATGATATAACATTATGTATTTAATTTACAACAATTGACTATCTAGTAAACCATTCACAGTTTGTAACTCGGAGACTTACAATAGTTATGACGCGGCTATGCCTACGGATATTGGTAGGCATTATGTTTTAAATGCCAGATAACAATTATTAATATCGTACAGAGATAGATCGTTGTATTGCAGTGCATACTAGACAGAGACAAAAACGCGATTTGACGCAAACATTGTACTCGCAACGAATACGATGTAATAATAATAATAATAATAATAATAATAATATAATAACATCTATGGCGAGACGGCGAGCGAATACATAGCGAATAGCAGAGGCGAAGAAGTACCCATGTATACAATAGCATTGTTTTCCTCTACAGATAATATTCCATGTAGAGGTACACACATACGCGATTTGTTTCTTTTTTTGTTTCTCGGCTATACTATCGAACGCCGAACGGTTGTATAAACGAATATTATATACGGTTCACGTGGTGACAGCGATAGTGGTCCTGAACAGACTCTGTTACAATACACAATCATGAATGGAGAGAACACACCATTACCTATATAGTATATAGTAAGTACCTACTATACCACGACGACTACTACTGCGCATTTCGGAATAACATGTTATGACCACCTACCTGCTACAATGGGTTTCGGGGGGGAGAGAAAAAAACTCTTCGAGAAATGCGCACATGCAAGACGTCGGAACCGACGGCGCGCGCGCGAGCGCGGATCACGGGCAAAAATTCCTGAAGACCACCGCCGCTGACACCGTTCGTATTTTATTTTAAATATTATTTTTGTTCAGTTGGTTATCTCAAGGATCGTTTCAACGACAAACATAATTATTAATGTAACCAAAATCAATTAACGGAAGATATTTTTGGGGGGGGGAGGATTGTGTACTTCTACGTTATTAATTAAAACGCCAATTGTATACGCGCGAGTTCAATACATAATAATACTATTAAAATTATAAAATTTATAACAATATTATACTTAGATATACCCATTACTCAATATTATGTACACAAAATAATGAGTACATTAGTGATTGAGAATTAAGGACAACGCAGTATTCACTTAACTATGATCATATTATTTCTTTTGACGTATATACCTCATGCATGGTTTAAAATTGTAGTAAATTAAGGAAAAAGTTTAACAGGAAATAATAGTTGGCCAAATGTCAAATATTATATAAGAGATATAAGAGCACTAACAGGCAACATCGTATAATCGAAATTTATTCGGTAAAAATGCTAATTTAAAATTAAATATTAAATGGGTGATCAATCAAGATTTTGATTAAATTATAAGAGAACTAACCGAGGAAAATGGTTAATGGACAGCGTGTACGTTTTAACCACGGTTACAAATCAAATTTTAAGCTCTACCATGGTTGTATCCATCGATTAAAAATGTACCTATATGCATGCAGAATATTTCCATCATTTGGCTTTTTGTTTATATTTCTAGTCGACCTATTTGCCTACAAGTTACAAGTACGTCCGATAATATACTCCTGTATGTCATTTGTATTATTTTTGAATAACATAATGTCGTGATCTCTTGGTCTCGAATTAAATGTGTATAATATGTGGTGTTAAAAAAACACGGAGCGTCAAGTAATGGAAAAAAGATAATAGAACAGCGATACGATTGAAATTTTAAATACGTAAGTATAATTTATATTATCCAAGACGACTTGGAAAAGCTATACGGAAAACGTGCTTAAAACCTAAATATGAGTATATTTTTTATAAATATGTTTTAAACGTGCATTATATATACATATACATATGAAATTATGGTTATTACCTGGACTGTTGTTAGATCCACTATGATCTACCACCATTGTAGTGTTATTGGTCAGCTCAAACCGGGCCGAGACTCAGGACGTGGTGGTTGATGGTATCCGTCGGATATCATAAAACTGGTATCATAACTTATCTCTGACCGGTCGTGTAGATGAGAGGTATTTGGGATGCGACGACGTCGATTTCATCTGCAAAACGATCACAACGACAACACTGAATTACACGTCGGAGGACACGCACAAACACGCGCACACCACAGCGGCTCTTGCGTGCTGCCTCCTCCTGTTGTACACACGCTTTTCGTTCCGTACGTACGTAGGCATACGCGGCCTCCGAAGGGTCCAAAAGCGGCGGCTCTCGATTCTCGCAATCGGAAACGGGCACGAAACGCGCGGCGAAAAGGAAATTTCGATATTATAATTATTATATCGGAGTATGACCAAACAAAGTTAAAAACTGTTTTATTCGGCCACCGACAATGACCACCTCGAACACTCGAAGATTTTTGAAATGTATAAGATTAATAATAGTTATGCTGCACCGTACGCGTACTATTATTATTGATTAATATTGTATTGCAGGACAACACGTTGTGTACGAGTGGCGAGTGTATCTAAACGACACGCGTCCGTCGGCCGGGTTCATTAGAATGTGGAATGAAAGGCCGTGTGGCGAAGAGCTGCTGCTGCGGAACGAGATTTGTTTTTTTTTTCAAAGCGGAGAGTGGATAGTGTATATATTTATATATATGTGTGTGTGTGCGTGTGTGTGCAGACCTTGAAATGGACAGCAGCCGCCTCGGGCCACGTACGAAAATGAGATTGTCAATCGAACTCCACGCGCGTACATAATATAATAATAATAATAATAATAATAATAATAATAATAATAATAATAATAATAATAATAATAATAATAATATTAATAATAATAATAATAATAATAATCATAATGGGTAATAGCACTAATGGTTTTTTACCAGACATTTATCACGTTACCGATAAAAATTTCGGATGAATTCGCGTACTTTAACGAAGATGCGAGTAACGATAAATGACGTCCGTCCCTCCTCCTCCAAATGGGTGTATAATGCAGCAACACCACGATTGATAATTTCACGTAAGCAGGAAACCGGACTAACTAAATAATAAAAACACACCAACGACTATTTGCCGCTCTTGGGGTCCAAGGATTGTACACATTCGTACAAACATAGTTGTGTAGGAGGGGAGGGTTAACAAAAGTATGTGGGTTTTTCAAAATATAGTAAACCGAAACTATCAAATTTTTTAACAAGGTTATGACGGTTTTATAAGGGGAAGTTCCCATAACTGCAGATGACTTTTTTCAATGACTATTCACCCAAAGAACCAATCACTACTGGAAACAACGGTGTTGTTATATGTGTACAAGGAAGAAGTAACAAGTAGATTTACATGAAAAAATCGATAGAAACCAATGTCATGTCATGTTGCTTCTTTTATTTCAATTTTCAAGGAAATTATTTAAATCTGATTGACACACACCCAATGACTATTTGTAGAACGATAAATACAGTAAATACAATTAAAATATGTTAAAGTCAAACATCATTTGCTACCTTTTCGATTCTGCTGCATTAAAAATATTGGATAATTACACAAATATGCTACTATGCAAAGGTACAAATCATTAAATATTAAATAGTGAAAAATAAAATTGTTTTTAACATCTGAACTAGTATATAATATATACCTATATACACTGTATAGTATATTATATATAATATGCATGATCAGCGTTATACAACCTATCAATAATCGGCCTATAGTCAATGAAACATGAATAATGAGATGTATTTTGGGTAAAAATACTTATACGTCATTTATTTAACATTTTTATCAGTATAAAAAAATAAATAGATTCCATCACTCCATTCAGAATCTAAAATAATACTACGTTAAGCAACTAAATAACGAATTAAAAATGTACAAATGTAATTTTTTTAATCGATGTAACGATATCAATACTTTTTTTGCTGTCTCCTTGTTAACATTTTTTGCTAATTAACATTATAAAATACAACATGTCCGCAGAGATTAATAATTTGTGACGTGAATGTCGAAACAGATGATTATTCAAAATCATACTGAGAATTGTAATCTTCAAACATGAATCATAATATTCATATACCGTTTGATTACATGCATCATGCATACATTCAATGCACCAATAGAATTGATAATAATCATGTGTGTAACATCTGAGGTTGCTAAAATGTTATTATCATATCTGTAGAAGTTTATCGGTTCATTAATTTCTTTATGCGATAAATCAAATGGAAAAATTCGAATAAAAAAAAAAAAAAAAAACGTAATGTGTAGGTTCGTCAATTTCAATATAAATATGTTATTTATATTATATATTATCATCTAATATATGGAAAAGAAGTTGTAATTATACTCAAAATATATACTACATTTAAGTGCACCATTACACATGGTATACGGGTAACATCATCATAGACGACAAGATTCGAAAGTCAACCTTGTGCAACCTAATATGAATCAAGTTTAAATGCATTTTGAAAACTACGAAAAATAACTGTGAAACTAATTAAAATGAACATATTAAAATATACATGTAAAATACATTTATTACAATCAAATAATTTCTAAAATTTGTATTTTGATTCCATACATGATTGAAGACTAATATAATTTATAGGCCCCTACAAAAACCTGTTCAGTGAGATCCATTACCTTTTCGAAGAAATAAATAAAATATATTTAAAAAAAAAAACAAGTTTTAATTTGATCATATTCACATATTATTAGCAATAAAAATAGATTAATATTTATATTATCATATAAACATAATTGGTGAATATAACTTCCAGATAAAGGTATGATTAAGTATTGTTAAAATTTATCTCATTAATTATGTTTCATTGACTAAAGACTATTTATAACGTTAAAACCATTTCAAATATGTTATTTTCTATTATATCTTAAACTAAAGTAGATTTTTAAAACAATAAATTGTTCACTTTATTTTATGTCTAGTAAATTGAAATTGTATAGGTAAGTTATTAAATCCAATAGAATCGAACAAAGATTGACTTGAATACCTACCTATATTACAATTATATTATATTGTTCTACAAACCGTTAGTATGTGTGTCGATAAAATTTAAATAATTTCATTGAAAATTACAAATAAAAGCAATACGAAGCATTGATCTTTATCGTTTTTCAATAACCATATAATTACATATTATATTTTACAATTTTAATGAAAATTATTTGAAAAACAAAACATTCTCACCACTAAATTGTATTTAAATACTAGAAGATTTCACAGTCAATAACTCAGTCACTACTAGGCAGATTAAGTGTAATACACAAGACAAAAAGATAAATTGAATAGTCGCAACAAACGTTTAAGCTCTCAGGAGGCACGACTGCTTGCCATTTACAATCATTATGTTGATTTATAAACCACAAAGAATTACTTTTCACTGTTTTTTTTCAGACTTTGAAAGTAAATCACCAACACGTTGAATTAATACATTTGACCTAAATCTAAAATATTAATACATCACATTTCCAATAGAATGATTCAAATTACTCAGTCTGGATGTATATAATATAATAAATTGGTGAAATATTTTTCAAAGGTATTCATATATAATATTATAATATTATATATTATTATTAGCATACAATGCAAACTATACTATAATATATAATTCAAGTATAATATATATATATATATATTACTAGAAAAAAGACGACCTTAAACAGAAAAAAGCGAAAATTGTCCCTGAAATAGTTAATTCAATTACAATGCTCAATCAAACAGGTAAAAACATTATTCATCAACATATTTCAAATTTCCTGCAATTTGTATTTCATTGGCGCTTTAATGAACTAACCTGTCTAAAAAAAGGTGTAACAAAACGAATTTTTATAAAATGATCAATCACTGAATGAAAAAATAAAATAAAATGCAATTCCTGTATTTCCTGTAATTAACTAGTCAAGTCTAGCATTCATTATCCTATCGCACAAAATCAAAAAGTAAACATAATAATTCAATAGTAATATGCTGCTTCATATGTGAAATGTTTAAGGTTTGCATTATGCATTTTACAAAAAAGTAAGAATTCAGATAATAGTAAAGAATATTGCTTCGTCTACTCATCATCGCTTACAAGAGGATTTTTATATCTTTATATCAACAATGTGAATAAAATTATAGTACATTGGTTAACTGCGAGTTAATAAATAATGTACCCATTATACAAATGTATCAAGATTACCGTGTATTACTGCATTTATGCTGGTAAAAAAAATTCAAATACGTCAAAGAAATTACTATAAATGATAATATGTTTTAAAAATATAAATTTTCAATAGACATCATATTGAATTTACAATGTTAACAACTTCTTTAATAATAACATCAAACATGTAATACAATACTTCAGGGATAAAAATATGACCCAGTGATTTAAAATACACAAAATTAATAAATTCATTATAACATACTTATTTCATTGAACGAATTTCACTATCGAGAGGGATACTAATGATTATTTTTATTACTATATTATTATTTTAAGATTTATTTTTGTTTTCACCTTCGGACTCATATCTTCGATATTTTATATTCTCATGTTAAAATTAATCCAAGATATAGGGTATACGATATAATATAATATATATATATATATTATCTATAGCCTTTTATTTTAACTTGGACAAAAAAAGAATTGATTTCAATGAAAATACCATTATTTGTCAATAAAATTAATGCCTACTATTATTCAACAATAAATTGAAAATACAATATAAAATAAGAAATACATCGTTTCCAAAATGGTTTAACCGATAAGCTAAATATAATGTATAATAACATGCCGAATAATGATAAATCTGTCCTAGTTTAAAGATTGCAGTTGACTTGAAGAATCATAATATATTAAAATATTAAATTATAATTATAGAAGTAGAGTCCACAAGAAACTTCGTAAGATAATTCTTATTATTAAAAAACTAAAAATAAACACATTTATCAATTGAATTATATTTATAATCAATGGAATAATAATAAATATTAACCATGATAAAACAGGAAAATCTATATAAAATTATTTCTATTTAATTTGTGATATTTTGTAACAGCAATCTATGAAATAGAAAAATTTAAATAAATTAAACATAAAAATGTCTTCAACAAAAATAATAATACAGTTAAAGAAACATGAAAAAAATTATAAATATATTTTTCTTGTAGTATTATTATATAATTATATGAACTAAGCGATTTGCGGTAAACGCATAACATAACAAATATAAACAACGGAATTCCTAAGATTAAAAGATAATTTTGGTTACCATACTAAATATTTATTTCAAAACATTTAATTGTTATATGTAATTTAATTCAAAATACGTAACGTATTACGTATATTTAAAATGATACACCTAAATACCAAAAAAGTAGAATTTAACATGTTGTATGTAACCATCAAGCTACAAAGTAAAACTGAAAAATATAGCAGATTAAACGTTATTAATGTTATTATTAAATAAAATAATATGGTAAATGTTTTCCATATCAGTCTCGAAATACGGATCGTACTCACAAACCGATTACACAAATCGTAATTTCAGATATATGTAAAAATTGTAATTATCATTTATCAGTCAATCAATCAAAAATTTAACAATAATACAAAAAATCGAGATGATAAGAAATGGTTGCAAATTTTATTGAAGTAATGAACTGATCACGCATGCAGCCAATAATACAATTAAAATATAGATGTACCGTTAAACGTTTTCCTCGAAAACCTTAAAAATTTGTAGTTGAAAAAAACAAGAAGAAAAATACAATTATACAATAATAACAAAAACTATTTTAAGACAGTAATTAATATTACATTACAAATGTGTCATATTAATAATATATATAATAAAGTACGCCTATTCAATAAATATTTAATTGTTTTCATCCATCGAATTTGCTGTCCTTCCACGAGTTACTAATTTCACAGACCAACGATTTCATGTGAATTTCTTCTAAGGATTGATATTATTTCCCTCCATTCGCGGAAAGATCATCTCGTTTGTTGTATCAAAATGCAATTCATGGAAAATCACAATCTAAGACCCTTTTAGCTATTACAATAACATTTCAACTTAAAAACGGCCGGAACTAAAAATATAATAGGTATAATAGGTACCTGATCCTACATTTCAATGATCAATAAAGCGTGTTTCTAGAAGTAGAACAATAGCAAATAGCAATACACCAAGTATAAATATGCCAAATTCATATTATTACCATTTGGCACCTAGATTGTGATTTGTTATATTATGTACTAAATTGAATATATATTTCGGTCTATTTTATCAATTTGTCATAATCATTAATTAATATATTACCACAAAATAGCAGAAACATTCTGTGATGTAACGGCAAGCAGTCGGCACGGTTAAAATCAACGGAATAATATCATATAACAAGGAACTAAAGGTTAATGAGTGAACAGACTACAATAAAAACTAGTCGGTAGTCACATTCATCTTAACATTTTATTCCAATTTTCAAAACGATTACAATTGATATTATATTATACTCTATACTCCTATTTATAATACTCTTATTTGATGTCATAAACCAAGTAAAAACTAAGAGATCATTTAAGATTCCCATTTCAACGACCTTGCCGGAACGATTACAACTATTACGAAATTCTTAATTTAATTTTGTTTATAATAACCACATTTCTTAGATGACTTTTACATATGGGTGAAAATAACAATGTGTATACAAGTACATGTATTTAATCATTCTTAATTGTTACTATGTAAAGAATTTTCATATTATTAAACACTTTTATTAATTAAATCATCAACACAATAATTCCACGTCCTATTTTGCAACATTAATTCAACTATTTGACTATTAATATTCAAATATCAAATACAAAATACATGATCCTTGACCAAGGATTTAGTAATGACGCTTGGATGACTTCGTTTCCTCAATGTCGCATTAATATTCATCGTATGTGTGATTAATATTATCACTTGTTCTCACATACACAGTATAAAATACAATATCACATCAATACGTAAATCTATCCTCCGGATGTAATTAATTTGGTTGTTAATTGTTTTTACCTTAGACAAAAACTGGGAAGTCCCGCATAAATTTAATAATAATATACGGGCGATATGATCAAAATTGCAAAGCGTTAAAAATGTATGTTTGGTTACGGTTGGATTAGAATGAACAGCTTTACGATGAATTTCAATGTAGTGGAATGGAAAAATTATTAACGGACTTAATATCAATTAACATAACAAAAATTTAAACTATATATCAACATAGATATTTGATTCGTCTTATCTAATTATTATCATTAATCACTAATAGATACACCTAACAAACAGTTTATATCCAACTAATTAGAACTACATACACCTAAAATTAAGAATTGTTAACTATTACTCGTCTTATAAAATACATCAAAACGACGAAATAACAATTTACCAAGAAGTTTTTTATGTAAATCAATAACTTATTAGAGACGTTAAAGAGCAAGAATTGTTCTTTTAATTGTTGTCGAAAATGAACAAAAATAAATAAAAATAAATACATAGACAGTAGTGGAATAGTGGATACCTAGTAGAAAATGCAACATGAAACGACCACGCAAAAAACTGAATAATTATGATCAATAATAATTAGTACCAAAAACAATACTGTATTAATTTCTACAAAGATTACACTGAATTATTTCAAACAGTTTAATTATTCATTATAATAATTGAATTTATTTCAGTTAACTGCAAATCATTAATAAGTAAAAATCGATAAAATACTTGTTGTCGAGTGCATTGATACTTATTACTTATTGTTAATTGTTAAGAAATATAGTAAAAAGGTAGTATTTATACCTAATTAATTTTAAATTGTAATTTTGTACATTATCATTATTAACAAAACGTGTTTAATGGTGAATTTAAAACGCATCCCTATAAAATAATTATTTAAAACAGTCTAGTATAAATAAATCTCAAAAAAAATAAAATAAAAATAGGTTTAAGATACGAGACAACTTTAATGATATTATAGTCAAAATTAAATTATTATTAAATTAAAAAAATAGCTATATATATATACATATACCTGTATACTATGTAACCAACAAATTATATTTTTAAAATAAAAAATTATAACTAGTAAAATAATATCACGAGTAATTGGAACAGTCATTTTAGTTTTTAATCTTTTAGAACTTTGACCGAATAGATAATGTCGAATTTTTTTTATAAAAATATGAAACAAATGAAAATAAGATTGCTCTGAGCTATTGCTATTACTCAAAAAATTATCGATTACCATTTCAATAAAGAAATTTTATGACAACAGTCAACAATTGAATTATAAAAATACAACATTATTCGTTAATATATATTTTAGAATTATTTATGTAATCAGTAATCCCCAAAAGTAGTTTTCATTTTATTTAAACTAAGTTAAAATTGTTTTATATAAGTACCCAACATTGTCACGATTGTAGGTGATACAGAAGCAGAAATACGGAAACCCAATATTTTTAATTAATTACAATCAATGTCGAACAACAACATAGATAAACACACGACGATATTACATACACGTGTATGGTAAACATTAATCGTGACCAATCATTTTGTTAAACATTAACGCTTTTTCACCACGGTGAAATAATTACAAATGAGATAGCTAACAAATTAATAAACCATTATATATTATAGCACAATTTGGATATTTTAGACTACACAATAGCACAATTCAGGATTTTAATGGGTATTCGATGAAAACGTGAACAGCAGAACCCGATGATTAGATGGAAAATAAATAAACGTAAATAACACTTTGAAAACTATGTTTATCAGTCATGTAAACTATATTAAATCCCGCAAATTGAGCAACAATATTACAATATGTAGTGTACACAAACATTAATTGCGCACGCATTATGAGGACGTCCGTTTTTTCCAGTTAACACAAACAACAACGGTCCCAGATTACCCTTCATATACTTCCCGTCCGCACAAGTTGTTACAAAAGATAAAATTAAACCATTATTACTTCCGATCGTATAATTTATTATATTTTTACTGAATGGGCCACGCGTCGCACATCCAAGGACCCACCCAAAAAATCAAGGTATGTACATCCAAAAATGAAAACAATGTAGATTTTTTTTGACCACAAAAATGAATAGATAAAAAAGTTGTAAAATCCAAGGTCACTTAGGCTTTTTTCCAAATCCTTAAAAAAATTTCATGGTTATCCGTACTGAAATATTCAAATGAGCGCTAATGCAATTTTCCAAAAGACTACATATATCTGACGACAAGTTTTCCTTCTTATATAACTAATCACAATATTTACAATAATCTAATTTACAGTGTATAGAAAAATAATACATTAACTAGAAATAAAAAAAAAAAACAAGAAAATCGGTACGTACCTACCAAAATAAACGATTTTGAAATAAGAACTTGGATACAAAATTATTGTGCAACACATGATGTTTGCTAAATTTGCACGACATCATTTCAAATAAAATTTGATCATTTCAATAAATCGTAGTTGACGATATTACACTGTATAATCAACGGAATCCGAATACAAATGAAACAGTTTTCTTGAATAAGTATATTAATTCAGTTTCTTCTTATTGTATTTACAATCCAGCTTAAAATAATTGTTTTTAACAAAGGACTTAGAACAACTAACATGCACTTAAAACATGACACCCAAGAATTCAAAATAGATAATGATTTTATATTCTTAGAAATGTACAATGAAAAATTTAGAAAAACAAAACTTTCAAAACTGCGTAATAGATGTATATAATGTTTACACTTGGATTTTATAATAATTATAATGTATGAAACATCAAAACTAGAAAATAAGAATAGGAGAATATAATATTAATATCACAAGAATAATTTGATTGTATTTTAGGTTTAAACTACATAATGAAATTAAAACGAAGATCATTTGTCAGTACCGCAGTAAAAAGTCATAAATAATTTAAATATTCAAGCAAATTTCCCATCTATATTAGTTGTACAACAAATTATGTATTATAATGTAATAGTGTAATACTTGTAACGATTATTTTTTTAATTACTTTATTACTTTAAAATAATAAAATAGTTAAATAATTTGAATGTTCTGATGGGTGGGCAAAATACAAAGGTGTGTCAATCAATTACGTTTTACAATTCTAAAAATCTAAAAATGATTAAAATCTGAATAATTTAAAAAAACTAAAGAATATATTATAAAATAAACTGATCTAACTTTTAGTTAGACTTCAGAAAATTCAACCAACTAACATAATAATGAAATATACATATGTAAAAACTATAATAATATAAAAATAATTAATTCCATTTAAATGATATGTGTTGATAATACGTGCTCAACAAGTTTACTGGTTAGTCATAAACTCTTAAACGATCTTAAATAATAATGCATCATGTAAATTTTACATTAATAAAATAGATTATGTAATATGTCTTATCTCTTAATTTTTTTTATAATATACAGCTTTACCTGATAATATATTAATATCTAATATTAAATTTTATACAGCCATGGTTATTGAAGAACAAATTGTATTCATTTCATTAGTGTTATTATTTACTAAAATCTTGAAAAACCACGAGCTAATAATGAAAATTAAGAAATGTATCAAAATATCATTAGAGTACTAATGTACGTTTAATAAATAGTAAATAAAAACACTTACCTAATAACTAAACACCTTTGTTTTTTATTAGAAGCATTTAAAATCTGTATTCAATTGATACAATAAGTAAATATTATGTACATGGCGTGTGACGTGATAGAAGAAAGCATTCAAAAACACTACTTCAATAATAATTCTTTATTCTTTTTTTTAAATATTTGTTGGCTAATTATGTAAGAATCACGAGACCAATTACGTTTAAGATTATCGAAAATAGTAGCAGAGAAAAGATTAGAAACTCAACACCTACAAAATTATTTAAAATATCTAATTAATCAAACCAAAATAATATATTTACGATCTACCATTACTTCCCTAGTAGTCAATAAAATATTTCCGTACCAGTTATACAATCTGTATCGAGAGGAATTGTATAAGTCAAACTTGAAATTTTAATACCTGAGTTTAGAGTGTTTATACCTACTCATAAAATCATGATAGGTATCATATAAGAATACTAATTTAAAAAACCTAAACCATTAGGTTTATCAGTTATCTTAAAAAACAATTATATGATTTATAAAACATTGTATTTTTGAACCGGAAAGACTTCAACGGAATACGGAAAATTAAAAACATATCGTCGAGGATTTAGCACCAAAAACAGTAAATCTCTACAAGTTTATTTAACTTTATTTTTAATATTTTCAAATATTTGAAACCTACCTATGACGTGTATTCGTAGTTTTTCGAATTATCTCGATTTTGAAATTAGAAATTAGCACTTCGACATAACAATATGTAAAAGCCACAAATTTTCAAAATGTTCTGTATATTTTCCTTATAATTCGTTTGGCATCCTATCTAAATTCGTAAATTAAAAATCAACAAGTTTCTATCACTGGTATAGATTACTCTACAAGACTAGTATGCACAATTATAATTATTATTCATGTCTTCTACATTCTATACGTCCTAAGAACATTACAGTTTTTCATAACCACTCGACAAAAACCTTAAAAAACAACTGACCCCGGTTTACGAAAATACATAATATGTAGGTACATGAAAATAATAAAAACGTGTACGACACATGTGAACGTGTAGTACACGGTTCGCAGCACCTGTTGCGCGACGATCGAACGACGCAACATGTCGTCGTTGGTCGATCTTCCTGCAGCAGTTAGTTAGTTAAAAAAAAAATATCAGATTAATACTCATGTCGAGGGGAGGGGAGAGGCGGAGGGACGTGTATTAACATGAAAACAACAGGACGAAACGAGAGAATAACAAAACAAGTGTATACACCGCAGGACAATGATTATTATTGAGATTTACCTGTGTTTAGTGTATTATGTAATTTTAAGGTCGGGTACGGAAATTGATAACTAGGCAAATTATAAAAGCATTATACGTTTTTATTTGTGTTCTGGTCAGAAAACGATAAAATTATAACACGTGCGCGCCTGATAGTAAAAATCCAACTTCATCGTCCGAAATACAAGTATACAACAAATTGTAATTATTTAAGTCTCCGTATTTTTGTTTTCCAAAACCAAAACAACAATTATATTATTATAAAACGAAAAATAAATAAATAAAATGCCAGATATATTATTCCACCGGACAATGACGCAGCAGTGCACTACTCTACCACACTACTACGGCAGTGACGGCGGACAGATTTTTGTTTTTTATTAGGTGTATAAAAACGCGAGAACGAGTTTTTTTCTCTCCCCAAGACATGTAAAATATAAATAAACACGACAGCGTACGGTACACAAGAGGAACACAACGATTGTTGTTCGGACATAATAAGTATTATATTTTTATTCGTGCTACGCATTAAGTAATAGTGGTGTGAGGTAGGTTGCAACGAACGCGCGTGTGGTGCAGGTGGTAACGGTGATGGTGGTGGTGGTAGTGGTGGTGGAGAAGGCGAGGTGGCCTGAGCAGCTCTCCATTGTGCCTGAACCTACCTAACCTACCTACCTACCCTACCACAGTAAAATACAGTGAAATATATAATGTAAACCTACTTAACTGCGTAAAACGTTTTTGAGGGTGTCTCGGATTACTTGAATTTTTCGAACCGCAGGCGGACGATATTATTACTGTACAGTACAGGTACGCGTAAAGGTACAGTACAAAAATTCGTCTCGCACTACATTTATTGCGTTGTAAAGATATCGTCCCGGTTCTAATAAAATCCCTCCTCCTCTTCACTGCACTTTGATAATATTATTACGTACGTGTCGATGATGGTTTTATTTTATTTATACTTACACTTCGTAAATCATAATAAATCCAAAACCAGTCGCCAAAGATGTTTTTTTGAAATATAAAAAGTATCAAAGACGCGTTCTTAGGTTTTAAAACCCCATTTGTTATTAACAGACATATGTCATATGATACAGAATGAAATACTTTATAAATCGTACTATATTTCTATTACAAATATGTCTACCAGTGTGTTTTCAAGTTCTCAAATAAGTTTTCAAGCTCCCAGCTATGTAATACTATGTAACTATGTAATAACCACTCTTGTATTGGTAAATGATAAAAATATAACCGGAAGTATTGGGACACTTTGAAATAAATAAGCTTAAAAAACATTGTTGTCAATAAGTTATTAAAACATATTGTTGCAACTAGTAGAGGCTTTTTGATTCATGCAACTAAATAAACAGTTTGATTTTTATACCTCGATACAGTCGAAACATAGCCGCCAATAAAACCATACACGAGTTATTGAATAGTAAATTATTGACATTCGACATGAACACGCAGCGGATTCATTGTAGGTAGCACATTTGACAACAGTATTTTAAAATAATAATATTTTTATTATTATATTTACTATTACCACTTGAAAAAACCCCGGTGTGTCCTTATAACCCTCTCTAATAATTATTGTATCATAAGATTAAAATCTGTTTCAGAATCATTTCACGTTTTTATAATAGCTTACACTATTACACAATAAAATAAGCACTCCATGTAAATAATAAATACTAACAGTTCCGGAGTTGATAACAGTATTATTAAAAATTCAATTTGTTGAACGTTTTTACTCAGACGCAAAAAACATAAATTAAATCTTCTACAATGGTCATATACAGGTCATACTAATTGTATTCCAAAAATGCGTCTAAAATCTACCAATTCAATTCACGTGATAGTAATTATTCTACATGATAACATACACACGAATTATGTTCTCAAATAATTATAACATAATTAAATACTTGGATACCTAAGTAGTGTCGATTATAATTATCGTGTATCAGCGATAGTTAAAAGGTACTAACTTCTAGATATTTATTGGACGTCCTTCCGGAATCAAACACAGTCGATTAGAACGAACATGAAGTGGTAGTTTGTAAATATTATCGATGGAACATTAGAACGTGCTACGTGTTACATACGGTTAGTGACAAAGAAAACATTCCATACTCACATAGTCTCATATTCGCATCAAAACTGGTTGGGATGTTCAAATAATATGAAACAACAATCGTTTTTTTCTGTTTTTTCAAAATTACAATAAATTTTGAAAAAACAGAAAAAAGTTATTCTGAGAAACTACCAACTGAGAAAGTAACACGCGAATATTGGTCGGTTAAGCCCCGTGCAGGAATAAATGGCGGTAGTATACCTAAATAAAAATATATAATATATAAGTATACTTAATTAAGTACACATAGAAGGAAACAATCTCGATCAAACAATTATTTGAATATCCCAAAATCGTATCGTAATTCACTAGTTATCAACAGGTGGTCAAGTTGAGAAATGAATGGAACCAGACAAAAGCCCTCAAATGAACGAACACAAACACACCACATGCGTATTGCGTATGCGAAGCAATTCGTTTCAGATGAATCAGACATGTAAAATATTAATTTACTTTTTCGAATCCGAAAGAATGTACGAAAATATATTGCAAACACGTCGAGTAAAAAAAACCGAAATCAATTTTATCTAATTTCCCGTTAAAAGAAACGCCCTGTATACATTGTACATAAATACCATGAGTAAATATTGCATCAACGTAATATGTACCAGTATAACGTACACAACAATATGGATGCGTGTGCGTGTGTACATCAATATTATCATAATTATTTTTCTCGGGTCAGCAGATAAAAAAGGTGAAACAACAAACGTTACAATGATAATATGGTGGCGGTGCGCAAGGAACGTTTGCGAGTTAGTCCGACGGACGACCACATAAGGACAAGGGGCCGCCGAATGGATGTAAATCCAAACAAGAACCTAGAGACGTAGGGGGTTTTCGAAAACGTTACGACGGCGATGGAGGGAATCTCACATGTTTAAGTGGTAAACAAAAACGGGGAGAAAACACGACCTTGGTATTACAACGTCCTTGAGCGACAAACAACTCGTCTGCTCTCAATCACGGTCTGTATCGACAAATGGGTTTACAAAGTCCACTTTTATTATAATAATATACGGTACCAAAAAAAAAAGACGGTGACGGTTACCCTCTGTTGATTTTTGAGACATATAGTTATTGATAGCACAGAAATGAAGTTGGTAATAATTATAGACGAGAAAAAATCTTCGGTCAGTAAATTGGATATTATAAAATAATTCAGATAATCAGTAGCATGGTATCCGAAATAATATCTTTGGTGAGAAAAAAACAGTTGTACAAAACAATATAATCCTGCTATAGGGATAGTGACTACGGATTGAAAGGAATCAAAAAACAAACATAGGTTACAATAACTGCGCACCCGGAAGCGGCGACGGGTATAGTCGAATTGTTTCGTTTTTCCTCGAACGATCAATTAATAATATCGTGATTCGACCAGAGCTAGTCAAATCTGAGCACTTTGGAATGGAAAATGCCCCGAACCGGAACGACTTAATTACAATGTACCCAAGTACTATTAAATTGGTCGTACGTTAATAAATACATCACAATGTCGTATATATAGGCGGCCGAGGGCGGAAGTACGTCTCAGTGCTCAGCCTACAGTATCTTAAATAGTATGGAAAAAAAATTAATAAAACAATTTTAATTTTCAGTTTACCAGTGCACTGTCGGTGAGTCCTCGGCTGCTGCCGCCGGCTCGCACAAGCGCGCGCCCACAAGAACACTCGCACACGCGCGCGCGTACACACACGTCACACACACAAGCGACACGAACGGGCGAAAGAAAAACGGTCACGCGCGCACGCGCACGGTCGGGATGTGAAAACTGGTTGAAATGTGAATTCGAATCGGAACGGCGGCGACGGACACTGTGCGTCGGTCAGTCGGTCGGATCCGCGATCGCACACGCGCAAGTCGCAAACCAAGGAAACGGACAATTTTTCGTAAACACTCTATATTATACTTACATTAAATCTACATAATGCACCTGTATATATATGCATTTATGTACATAAACTGTAATGTATATTTAATTGCAGTCGAACAATCGAACCGTCGGCGGCGCGAACGTGTCGGTCAATTCGGTAACGGGTTTTCGAGAGATCAATAGTCAACAGTCGACTGTCGTTAATTGCAACGGCAGTAGCAGCAGCAGTCTGTCCAATGATCGATGATCGCGTAGGCACGGCGTACGGCAACTACTGTCATGTCCCCCGTGTGTTGCACTAAACGCGATTGTAATCTCAACGTGATGATGATAATAATAATAATAATAATAATAATACTGATAATAACCACAAGTCTAACAACAACAGACCGTGTTATCGCGATTGTGAGACGGAAACGGTTACGACGTCGGTCGATCGGCGAAACGCTGACGATTTGTGAACATGTACGCACGACGTGTGATGCAAGTGTCCGGACAACCGAGAACGTCGCACTGTGGAAGTGTGGACGTCTGTGCAGTGTGCGTATCGCGACCGCGGGCCAATGTTCCCCACTATTTTTTCGATTAGAAATATTTGGATTATTTTTTTTCTCTCTCCATCACACTCACCCTCTCACTCTCTTTCACCGACCATATCTCAAATGTCTCTCTTTCTCTCTCTCTTCCTCCCTCTCCCACCCACCCTCTTGGTAAATCCGTCCGTCCCCGTCCGTCACTCCTCCCCAGTTTGTTTCGTTGTGTATTGTATTTTTACACCCTAGGCCGCTGATGGAATTCCCCGAAAACCGAAATCATGCTCGCTGCCCCCTCCCCTCCACGTCTATCTATAACGAGAATACCCCTCTCCGCACGCAACGACAAACACACAACCGTCGTCGTCGTCGTCGATAAGTGTTTTTTTTTTTCCACGAAACCGACAAGCCCGACAACACCGGCCGATCTTGACCTTATCGCCCCTCCGCTGCTCCGGCCGTCTGGCGCCGAGGGATCGGTCGCCGACTTGTTGCACGTGCGTGTTGAACCGCCCCGGTCCCTCGAAAAGCGATGACGACGACGCACGGGTCTTGAGGTAGACGATCGCAAAAAAGAGCATCATCACCGCCGCCAACGGAATCCGCGTCAGTACGAATGTATCAATGTATCAATGTTTGCGAACGAAACCCACACGCGGGCGACGGGATGAATGCAACGGGCACGCAAAAGTGCATAGCTAACCATGAATGCCCACACGGCCACACGTGTGTCGGTCGAATTCGATCTGTTTTCGACTGTGCACCGCGGGCACTGCCTACGATTATCAGTAGTATCAGAAAAAGAAAAACGCGCGCAATTATAATATTATTATAGCCGACCGTGGTTCAGATAACGGACGAACATTATAGTATGTGTGTGTGCGTGCGTACATGTGTGCAATAAAACCCAGATTTCTATGACGTGAGATGTCTTAATTTCTGAGATGTTGTTAAAATGTTAATTGACGAACGTAAAATAAAAACGTTTTGTAATGCACGGTTCACCGTACGCAATACTGCAACAGTTGACCGACTGAATTGATAAGAAAATCGTTCGAGGCACTAGCGTTCTGGTTCTGGAAAATACTTAATTTCACTGTTTCGTGCGATTGTCATATTTAAATTGTCATTTTCTTATAAATTTATGAACTATTTTCATCATTAATTTATAATATTATCTTATACCATTAATAGTGTCAAGCACTTCAAACAATTTATTTATTAATCGAAAATTCTGTTTTTAGTCTATGAAACTAGTTGATTTTTCATATTAAATATAAAAAACAAAAATTATTAAGAAACAGCGTGTTCTTAAAAATTGTACGTCTGAATAATTATTGAACTTTATTAAATCATTGAACATTTTTGAATACATTGATTATTCAAAGTTTAGTACGTAAGAAGATCTTTATTTCTTAAAATCCGTTACAAGAATGACTGAAATTACATGTTTATGTTATTAATTCAGATTTTAGGTTTTAACTTTAATCAGTACTGTAAAACAAAATATAATTCAATTGAGCTTTTAAAAATCTAAAAACCTCCGTCCCCTAAAATTAAATATACACCACAGCAGCTGCAACATTAGTTTTGGTCGAAAATATATTGGGTTCGGGCGTACACGTGATTCATAAAAAATATTATCCATCGATGAACCAGTTGAAAATATTAAGTGTATAACATTTAATTTGAATTCATCTGATTTATTAAAATGTACCTATAATATAGAAATAAACTTATCGAATCCGTGGAACTATAATATACGAGTTAAGGACTATAATAATAATAGCAATATGTAATTTGCATTATTATTTCACTAAATTGCAAATTGATAAGAATTTTTTAAAATCTATACAACGCTCATGTATCATTGTTATAGCGTCGTTCAACAACGTTGTTATTTAATAATTGTATAATTTACTATTTAACTTTAATTTCCAACTGACCGACCTGAACGGTAATAACGTATATAATACTTATAGTACCTATACGTTTCCGGTTAAATGAATATTGAATACGTTTGATAGCTTTTAAAATTTAAAATCACATACACGACAATACATTTTATTTTGGTTGTTAAATATAAACCACGTCGATTTTATAATAATGTTATAATTAAATGTTTACGGTATCCATGAATACTCGCGGCGGTATATTTATTGTACATCATATAATATTATATTATAAAGATTATAGAGACACAATATTTAAATGTATGGATAACCGCGGACTGCTTATTATAAAACAAATATGTATACACGACTTAAGCTTGAACCACACTGGTACACTGTGCACGCGCGTACGTAATTTTATAAGACACGTGTGCGTCCATGATTATCACATCTGAAAACATTGAAACTGTATTATATAATATTATGACGTTGAAAATATAACAGCAGTATAGTAAATGTTCCAAGGGTAGAGGGGAAAGTACCTGAATGGAACAGCGGAATAAGGTATATTGGTATATATTATTATTATGATGTTTTATTTCTCCATACTTTTGACCTTGGCGTCAAATTCAATCCATCCGGTCGCCGCCGCCGCCGACAACCGTTCTAGGCCCCGTTTGTGTATATAATAATAATATGTAACGTTACGACCCATTGTACAATATATTATTAAATACCTACGTATATCCGTATATGTATACAATATACATGTACAAAATAACGAGACGAAATCGGTCGGGAGCGTTCAATTTCTTTTCTTGTCGAAAAATCGACCAGATCTGTGTAGCGTCTGATATATACACAATAATATACTATAATAGCTGCATTACCCGGCTTCGCACGGAACGGTATTGGCCAGAGCATAGTTTTTAATGGAATACTTCCTTAGATTGTTTAAAGCATAGCCATGTTTGCTTTAAGGTACTTATTAATGTTGGTTATAAAATAAATAAAAAACAAATAAAATATAGATTTTAATATATTCCAACAGTTCTAACGCTTAATCAAAAAAGTGAAAACAAATGTATACATTCAACCCAAAACTGTTTCAACTATTAAAAACGATATTTTTGAAAAATTCTTTCTTAGTGCGCTTATACTTGGTCATTAACTAAATTCCCTCCAAATTTAAAATGAAGCATGATAATGTAATAATTTAAGCTCCTATATCCTATTAGCATTATTAATATTAATAACATTATAAAATGTTATTCAACTTGTAAATTTTAATACTTTTTATAGTATCAAATCAAAATGAAAAATCATTCATTTAATTATTTGATATAAAGGTCTTAAAAATACATTTTGAAAAATTCTTTGTTCATTTTTTTTTTCTTTTGAGACATGATTTTGACTGAAACGATTGTTCCAATTTATACAAAACTATAAATATTCCGATCGTAATATCGTCTATGTAGACTACGATATTAGGTATTTGGTTGGTATTTTGGTTGTCATAGTGATTCGAAACATTTACTGGAAATTAACACAAAATTAATATAAAATATATCCTTGATAATCAGTAAGTAAAACAAAATTATACGTCTGACCTAGAGCCCAAATGGTCATCGACTTTTAAAAAATGTGATTTTTGAAAAATCCTTTCTCATTGCATGGTTAAAGTATAAGAAAAACTACTATTCCAAATTTAAATTTCATACATTGTGTAGTTTTTGAGATACATCTATCAGTGTGCGAGTGGTATTTGGATTTTATATATATAGATTTATAAAGTATAATTTTTATAAACGATACCGTGACAGCTGTTACTTTTAACGGTAAAATTTGAAATACACAATTAATGAAGCTTTTTTTTATGTTATTTCATCAACTTCTCAGGTCTCGAGGTAAGAAAATTACAGTTATTATTAATCAATCAGCAATAAGGGAATTATTTATCCATTTCACGGAGAAATTAAAAAAGCAATAATATGTATTTTACTTATCGATTAAGTTATTGTATACATCGGTAATTACTGTTAAGAAAATGAGGAACCAATTTGTCATCGTATACAAAATTATCATTTGTCATTAGTTTTCCGATGAACCATTGGTTCACTCATTTAACTATTTAAGTGTAGGTATTTCGCCACAATTACACCTTAGAAGAATATAAGGACTCATGCAAGTGTTAAACGTCCAACAGCAGAAAGTTCGATGACCGATGGTCATTTTAATACCGTAATAATATCTTGAAGACCTTGTCGGCCAAAAATAATTTCCGTGAAAAACAAATGATACCATTATATTATGCAGTGTCTCATGGTAAACATCGTATTATATAGCTGTGTATAGCGGCTTAGATGATTTTTTTATTCATTTTTTATTAGCTTCTAGCGTGAACGTACTATCCATAGCTTTACAATATTACATAATTATATTGTACAAAAGTGTCTGAAAATGAATATAAAATTTAAGATTCGGCTGACGGGCTGAGACTATAATATAATATATACTATATCATTGAATATATTCGAATATGTTTAAACAATGTTTCAACAACAATGTTGCTTTACATTTCGTTTCTGTGATAATTCTTTGAACAACAAAAACTACACGTTATCAAACTGTTCTTATGCTCTATAAATTATATATAATTTAAACGTGGACAAACAATTAATGTATTCTTTACAAGTCTGTCGTTGTATTACGTGCGTAATCATAATTTCGACAACAATGTGTATGCTGATTGTTAACGGATGTCATTTGTGCTTACAGGGTGTCACGAAGGTCGTTTACTAACCCGGTGCACTCGGTGCCGTGGCGGGTTGTCAGGGCTCACCCGATGCCCCACTCGTGGACGAACCGTGAGCGGGGTCCACGCGCACTCCATTTAACAAAATCCTTTAGCCGGGAGCCCGAGTTGTAGTTGTGACGTATACGTATAATAGATTATGATTGGCTATTATATGTATCAAACTTTTCTTTGAGTTATTCATCCTGGTTCATTCTTTCTCTCTCTCTACCATGAGTCTATGTACATACATATATTGTACGTTTAAAACATGCACAACGAAATTCGAACATGAAACGATTTTTTTCTGGGTCACATTTATTATAATTTTTCCTACGCCTGGCATTAAAACACTGCGTGATGATATTAAAGTAAATTAAAAATAATTTGAATAAATGCTCTCCGTATACTTATCGTATACTTATCTCCGTAGTACTTAAAAAAGGTACTTAACAGACAATACAGTTGACACACGTGACAACATCTTCATAGGTATACGTATACGAATACGGAATATTTATAACACATTGTATTATCTAAATATCAATTTACTTAAATATCCATTTCTATTAATAAAAGCCATTGATATATTTTACAATACATTGTAAGTGTATCATCACCACCGTCTCGGCGGTCATTGTCATAATGCACGAGTACTGGCCACGTCTTAGTTATATTATTATTATAATAATTATATACCCGCACTATCCATCAGGGTAAGAACTCGCAAGTGTAAAAAAGATTATATATATATATATATAGAAGTTTTATGGTTGCTGCATATCTGCGGAGTTCTGGTGGAACTATATTTGCGAGGACTGGGAGCCATTGCACTCTTGTGTCCCGGACACAGGCTGATATAATTCTCATTGTATTATTTAATTCAACTACTAATCTACTTTCCTCAAATGGACACTCCTCTTCCATCTTGGAGCACAATACTCAGCAACGCTATATACACTAGTTCTAAGGCAGATGTACGGAGTATATTTGCCCTACACCCCCAGCTAGTTCTAGCTAACTTACTGATAATATTATTTTTAGTTTTTAACTTGTTTTTTATTTCCTCTAGGTGTTGCTTGAAGGTCAATGTTCTATCTAATTTGATTCCTAGATATCTGGGGACATCTTCACCTTGTATCTTGACTTCTTGGGACATTAAATTGAGTTTTCTGTTTTCGTCTCTGTTATTCAAGTGAAAATCGATGGAAGTCGTTTTGGAAGGGTTAAGAGTTAGATGCCTAAAATTGAAATACTTGTGAGCAATGGATAAGTCTTCGTTCAGTATCTCTTCCAGTTTTTGAAAGGAATCAGCTTTAGCACCTAATCCTACATCGTCTACACACATAAATTTACGCGATGTTATGTTTACAAAGTCGGATGTATAGACGTTAAATAATACTGAGGAGAGGACAGACCCTCGTGGGAATCCGATTTGGAGAAACTTGTATTTTCTCTCATTTCCATTCAAGTGTAAGTACCTTGAATTTCCGGTCAGTCACCATGTTATCAATAAGCCGTATGGATGTTTTACACTTTAATATTTTTGCTAATTTCAATAGAAAGTCACGCTTCCAGACAGTGTCGTACGCACATGTTAGGTCTAGGAAAATCGCCTCTGATTTTAATTTATTCTGAAAACCGTTCTCTATGTGAGTGACCATTGACAAAACTTGGTCTCCGCAACTTATTCCTCGTCTAAATCCCGCCTGTTCCTCCAATAAATTCTTTTCAATTTGTTTTAGAATTCTTGTTAGGAGTACTCTTTCGAATAATTTATACACCACTAATAGTAGTGATATCGATCTGTTACTCTTTAGTCTTTGGGTCGTTTACCGGTTTATCTGGCTTCAAAATAGCAATTATTTTTGTTTCCTGCCATAATTTAGGTAACACATAATTATTTTTGACTGATAAGAAGAAATTTGTTATTCACGCATTACCTTTTGGCCCTAGAAATTTGAGAAACTCGGGTAGGATCTACACCGGCAGCTTTACCACTTTTTACGAGCTTCAGAGCAGCCTCTCTTCCTCCCGACTAAAGTTTTCTATACTTTCAAATTTTTCTATGCAGCTACTCAGAACTTCTTTAAAATCGTTTTTTGATTTTACAATGATGTATGTTTTAGGATTCTGGACGAAGTGATGGAATCTATTGATTTTACAATGAAGTGTGTTTTTTTTTTTTAAATAATGACCTATCCTATAAACGAGGAGCACTCAACCCGCAACTGTACAGCAAAGCAAGATCCATCAGTTCTTTTCTTTTTTTTTTTTTTTAGATTCTGAACGGAGTGATGGAATCTATTGATTTTACAATGATGTGTTTTTTTTTTTGTTTTTTTATTTTTTATTTTTTTTTTTGTGTCTGAGGACATGATTTTTGGTAGTAAAAATGCTTCGATTTTCTTAAACAGCAACTTTTCTGAAAGGAAAGTGAATGTATATGGTACTTGGGCACGTCAAAAATCCAACTTTTTTAATACTTTTTTAAAAAATCGAAATAAACAATAAAAAAATTACGAAAAAACGGGAAATTTTACGCAAAATCACGTTTTTACAAAATACATTTTTTTAAAATGCTCTAACTCAAAAACGAAAATCCGCAACAACTTGAAATTTTCACCAAATCTTTATATTGGTGTTCTCTATACATGGTTAAGTTTTCAAAGTATTTTGACATATTTTGACTTATTTATAGATAATTTAAATTTTCGATTTTGTAATTTTTTTTTTTTTTAAACACCTATAAAATTTAATTGGCAGGCCAAAAACTCTCGAAAATTTAATACAAGGTTTATAATAAGCTTAACTTATCTTCAATAGAAAATAACGGTGATCGTTTTACTCAAATTTTTTTTATAAGTCCATAAAGCTCAAATTTGTATAAAATGTGTCAAAATCACAATAATTTGCAAGTTGTTTTGTAAATAAAAATTCATGAAATTTTTTCTGTTTATACTTAAGGTTCAAAAATTTTACACTAGTTTTCCCATAAGCTAATCTTCAAAAATATATAAAAAAATTTCTACTGGACCGAAAGGAAAAAATTTTATGACCGTTTGAAATTTAAATTTTTACGAAATAGCATAAAATAGCGATTTATGGTCAAACGATTTTAAATTTTTCTTATAATTCAAAAAGTATAAGTGGCAGAAACTTGAAATTTTCACCAGTTGTTAAGATAGGCATTTCCTTTATGTCATATTTTTTTCAAAATATTATATTGATTTTTAAGTCACTTATAGGCATTTAAAAAATTCAAATTTTTTACATTTTTTTTTTTATAATCAGTGATAAAAAAAAATTTACTCATACAAAATACTTGAAAATTTAATAGAACATTCCACACAAGTATTTTTTATTGTCATTCAAAAATCATCAAAATCCATATGCACAATTTTTTTTTATAATTGTCTGAACAGCGAATATTGACATAAAATTACATGTAAAATATAATATAATATATAAAATTTTAGACTGAGAAATCACATCGGTTTTTTTAAAATGCTCTAACTCAAAAACGAAAAACCGCAACAACTTGAAATTTTCACCAAATCTTTATATTGGTGTTCTCTATACGTGGTTAAGTTTTCAAAGTATTTTGACATATTTTGACTTATTTATAGACAATTTAATTTTTCGATTTTTGTAAGTTTTTTTTTTTAAATATCTATAAAATTTTTTTGGCTGTCCAAAAACTCTTGAAAATGAATTAAAGGATTAAATATAAGTAATACTAATTTTAACTAAAAAATATCGGAGATGGTTTCACTCAATTTTTTTTTATAAGCCCATAAAGTTCAAATTTGTATAAAATATGTTAAAATCGCAATAATTTGTAAGATATTTTGTAGTCGAAAATTCATAAAAAATTTTCTGTTTATACTTAAGATTCAAAATTTTAACACTAGGTTGTCCATAAGCTTACCTTCAAAAATATATTACATAAATTCTACCAGACTTAAGAGGAAAAATTTTATGACTCTTTGAAATTTATTTTATCTTAAGTTTTTCTAGCTTCGATGTTTTTATGTTTGAAGACTTAAAAATGACGTTTGAAATTAATGTTTGAAAACGATCTAATAAGACTTTGGTGATAATTATTTTAGCGGAGAGGTGTGTTAAAGAGACATACCATATACAAGTGATTTTTAGTTTCCCCATAATTAAAAAAGCTAGTAATAGATACTTGTTAATACTTATATAAATACTATATTAGTACTTACCGAAAAGTAGTATAACTTTTATAATGATACTTGTAAACTACACATTTCGCCTCATATAATATTATATATTATACCATAATAATTTTTCCCTATATTATATTAATTTATGCAGTAAAGTCATGATTAATCTGTTTGACTACATTCAGTTTATTCAATTCCTCTGAAAAATACCCATTATATATTAAATTTATATATTCGCAACCACGTTATATCTAATCGTGGAAATTTATGATAATGGTCTTCCAAACGTAGTTTATTTTCCTAAACAAGTAAAATCTATTATGATTTGTAATTGTAATTGTACTTATAAAATTGTTTAATTTAATATTAAAATCAATGTTATCAATTATTACCAATAAAATATAATAGATATCCATAATGATCCAAAAATAGCAAAGACTAATAATGGTTCTATAATAATAATATCTTGATTTGGTTTCTTTAGTAATGAGAAAGAATGAATTCATATGAACACATTTACTTGAACGCGTTCGTATATTGTATGAACTAGATATATACGAATTCAATTTTCAAGAGATGAACTTGAACATGAACTAAGTTCTTATTTATAATGAACTTGAACATTTTTGGTTCGTTGGTCGACAAATTAACTTTCATATACTATAGTTATATATTTTATAACGTTAAAATGTTTAATTTATATAATACATAGACTTGTTAATCGTAATTATCTTATAAGTTATAACAAAAGAGAAAAACCAAGAACTAGTGTGTATCTATGTATTATAGATAATATAATTTATAACTGGTCTATGCATGATATAAATACTATTCAAAGACATCATATTAAAAAATTAACACGATAAATTTATAACTGACAACCTCACAACAGAAAAAAAATACATTAAAGACCAAATAATTTAATTTATTAAATTTGATAGATGAACTTGAACTATTTAATTTTTAAATAGAACTTTCCCAACATTGCGTTTTCCAATTGTCATTGTCACATCGACTTAATTGATTGAATTTAAATACAAGGCGTATTTTGTATCAATAATTCAATACACAAAAAATATTTTAACAGTTGTATACATTGTACCTGTAATTAGTTAATAGATTTTTGGATAAGCATAAATTATATCGAGGAGCTGTGGCTTAATCGATCAAGATATCTATAATCCATGTAGCAATTTAACATTAACATTAATATTAATGATAATGATTACAGAGGAAATGAGTATATCTATTCAAAGTGAAACATAATTAAAAGTAGTCCCTACGGGTTTGCAAATAATTTAAAAAAGTTCTTGCTCCGAACTACGTGAGAATTGTTAATTTAATCTATTGTGTATAAAATAGTTTATGTTACACTTAAGTTTCCCTATATTATTAATTTATGCATTCAAGTCATGACTACCCCATTTGACTACATTAAGTTTATTTAATTCATCTAAAAAATATCCATTATACATTTGATTTATGTATTCGCAATCACATCATATTTCATCGAGGAAAGGTTATGATAATAATCGTCCAATCGTAGGAGTTTTTTTTAACTAAACTCGGAAAATCTATAATAATTTAATAGTATTTTCATAACCATTTAATTTAACATTACTCTCATTATAATTAATAATTACCGATAAAATATAGTAGGTATCCATAACTATTTAAAAATAGCAGACAAATGGTTGTATAATAATTGTACCTACTTGTAATTAATTAATAGATTTCTGGATAAGCATAAATTATACCTGCAAGCTGTGGTTTAGTCGGCCAAGATACCCATGTATCAATTAAAAATTAACAATGATACACCAAAATGTTTTCTTATTTCCTCAGTTAATTGTCAATTGTCGTTTAAATTATTCTAGAATATTTGGTGATAAAATGAACAGCAAAACCATATTTTTACATGATATTAGTTTTTGTTATTTTGAAACGACTTAAAAACTAGCAATAAAACTTACGAATTTAGTTAAAAAGTATTCCGTTCAGAATATTGAATAATGAAAACTGTTGATAATGATAAAACATTTTGTAAATTATACTATATTCATAGATGAACGGGTATTGTTATCGATCCAGAAGGGGGATGGTAATCAAAATAATTGGCAGTGTAGTACGTGTGAAAAAAAAATAATAATTTAATAAAAAATCACTAGATTATGGAAAAAATTACGTAATAAAATAAATTAAAACAGGTAAATAAGTAAAATTAAATTAAATGCGTATAATAAACTAAACAGAGAAAAATTAATTCATAATTATTGTTAGTATTTATAAAATTAACATTCAATTCTGTTGTAGTCGGGACAGTCGGGGCCCACTAGAGTTCAACATCAATGATTATGTATATACTAAATACTTACTATGAATCATATAACTAATTTTGTTGTTTCCTATTTATTACGTTCACATTGATTTGACAAATTGTTAAGAGTTAAGTTTTAATTTTTATCTGTGCTTCTGTTTAGTCCAAGGATTTCGTGTAGTTGGTCGGTCATATTATATTTTATTTAAGCTTCATACAGGCGATATCCAGTTGATATGTGTGAATGTGATGATGGAAATCCTTCTTTGATCATATATAATTTTATTACTTTTAGATATTAAATTTCCAAACTTAACAATTTTAACTATATATTTTATAAATCTTATTTCTTTCATAAAGGAAATATAGGTATAAATAAAAACCATAAATATTAATTGTGTAGATAATACACGGGGCTAATATAATATTTTTAATTTTACGACTCAAATATTAATTATTATTGTATATAAAACTAATAATAATTTGAGTTGATTTATATACAGCAATAACTATCTTATAAGACAATTGGTATACTAACTCCATCTTTTAAGAGCATTATCACTGAACAACAAGAATCTTAAGTGCTGAACACTGTTCTTATCACTTTTATTCAAAATTTTCATTGAACTCTAAACCAACAGGATTAGTATGTAAGTTGTTATAACTTATAACCATTTATTTGTTGTATACTGACGTGTAATTTTATTTTTGGATACAGATAATAAAATTAAAAAATATTAATGTATACAATAACTTTAGAAGTTATTATTTATTAGTAAATTACCATATATTAATTTATTATCTTCCAATATTTGTACATATATTAGTTAACTCATAATTTAATTCCTATCATCGAAATATGGCCCTTTTTATCCACATAAAATATATTTATTTGGATAAACATTATTATTATGATTATTATTAAGTTGACACAAAGCATAAAAAAATTTCCGTGTACAAACTTAATATTCTAATGAAGTGTACTATAATATAATTGTGTGTACTGCATACTGTATACAATTATGGCTATAATTGGCCTAAGTACTATATTATACTATATACATTTCATATTTCCAACATTATTACTTTTTATACAATGTATAATGCGTATAGCTAATGCGTGACTTTCGTGAGTTACCTATACAGAGTACCTATAAATAATAATAGGTAATTCACTAAGGCGTAATAAGAAACTTTTATTCTGGAAGTCGCAAAAACGCTATTGTACACGCTGATCTAACTACATTGAGCACACAAAGTACCATAAGAGTTAAGAATTTTTTTTAACAAAATCGATTTGAAAAATTTGTCCGTAACATTGTGTGCACAACACTGGCCGGCCGGACATTTCTCAGTGTAATCCACATTGCAATATACAATATATTATCCTCCTTGGTCTACATTATAAAAGTTTAAAAAGAAAATCATACATGCCTCAACCGTAATTATATATATAGGTGACAATATTGGAAAAGGAGCTTAACGCTTAAATGGACTTGTGTCCCTTTCTCGGAAAATCCTCAGTAACAATATTTACAGTATATATACGGTGGTTCAAATTATATAGCGTCGGTATACCGTCGGTCACTATACCAGCAGATAGATATATTAGCAGTACAACCGTATTGAAATACAACTTTATTTCAAATTATTATTAATGCATTTATGCCCGTACGCATCATATAATTACATAATAAACTCGACATTGTGAAATATTGTATAGTTGTATACTCAAAAATGTTAAAACAAATTATTTTCTAATTTTAAGTTTTCGTGACGTAATAAATAGTTAACTGTTCCGAAGTATAGGTTTTGACATAAACGTATGGTAGGTAGGTAGGTTAAGTACGTTTATATGTTTGTTATTAATTTTGCTGACGTTGTGCATCATGAAATTACAATTCAAAGTCAAACCATATTTCAGTTCTAAACTTACCGGTAGTTTGAACTCTTTGAACTTCATCAACTTTCATCACTAAAGTATACTTTGAGTTTAATGTGATATATAGTTGATCGAAAATTACATTTAGTTCTTTGCGACTCGTGTAGACAGTATAGATCTATAATACTCAGTAATTATTATTTGTTTAGGCGCCGAGTATTGACATGCTTTGGTTAGGAAGACATCTAATATGATGTTAATTCAAAAAATGTTAACTCTCAGATTCCAGTGATTTCAGATTGAATAAAACCAATTGCCAATTAGATATAACTACAACTCGGATTTGTATGCAAAATACAATATGCAAGTATATATTATATTCACTGTAATATGATAAATTAATTTTGTTAAGTAATAAATTCGTTGCACCTGATCTTCCAAAAATGAATTTTGGAATTTTGAAAAAAAAAAATGAAAATTTGATTTTACATATTTCATAATTATTTCATTTTTCTCACATAATTGGACAATTTTTCCAATTTAAACTATTAGGTATAATTATATAGTACTACCTATTATATTTTAATATATTTAAAACCACGAGTTCATTTCGTTGTATATTATATATATATAAATTTTAAAAATCAACCAACCAATTTTAAGCTAAACTCTAGTTTTATATTAGTAATAAGTAGCCAATAGTTATATATTTTCATACTTATCTACCTTATACTCGTTTGAATAGTTTATTTTCGTTTCAACGTCAAAGATATTTATTTTATTGTAATTTTCCTTTATCTGATTAGCTCTGTTAATTTAATATTTATGGTTATATGCTAATCAGACCGAGTTTTTTGTTATTTAAACGATGTCGGAGGACATTCCTCTGGGGAGGAATCAGCTATCACAGCTTATCTCCCTCGATAATTACGTAGACCGATAAATAAATGAATACATTTTTTTTGATCAGTTTAGGTATCGAACTTATTAATAACCCTTCGATAAATCATTTATATGAACATGAGTACATGACGATTCAGATCTAAATACGATGAATCGACAAGTACCTACAACAATAATCTTTGTTTATACAATTGTACAATTCGAAAAAAAAAATACAAATGGTTTACAATGTGAAATATTAAAACCTTTTCCTAAAGCGGTTCAGTTAAACAACCCAAAGAATGTAGTTACCACTGAGGGCATCTAAATTAACCAGAAATACTATTGATTCATATTTTAAAATATATAACTTGAATGCAAATTGCACCTTATTTAATGACAATATGATTGACATTTTTACATCTTAACCATATATTTAACTATATTTCCAGTATATTGACGATGTTTAGACTAAAAACCTATCATAAAATATTTCACAAAAGTTGAGTTTTGAACTAAAACAAGATAAGTTGAAGATTCGCATTTAGTAATTTCATTTTTCAATAAATATGAATTTGTTCAATCAATATGAATCATTATTTTTTTAAATATTATTCTTTACAGTTAGATTAGTCAAATGATCTGCTATAAACATTTTAACATTTTTATGGCTTTAGTTCAAAAATATATTAACTACCAAGATTGAGTTGTATCTGAATAGTATAAGCAAATAGCAACACAAATAACTATTTATACTTATATATTTGGTATTACAACAACTTTTAGCTATGGCTAAACAAACAAAAAATCATTACAATCATCTAGTTTAAGTATAAATAGTTTTGGAATTATAATTAATTTAAAAGTAACTTCATTTTAATATTCGTTAAACTATTCGGGTGATATAATACATTTCGTTAAGACATCTGATGTTACTATAAATTGAAGAAGAAAACGTTAAAAATTATGAATAAGAATGAATGAAATCCTTATCTTCATGGATTTATCAACTATATATAACAAGTCATTCATTTGCATTAAAAAGTAGTAGGTAGATAAAAAGAAAATATATATATAAATATTGAATATTTTTTCTATCATAGTGCAAAATAGTAATAATTTTTTAGTTTTCAAATACTAGAAGGGCCAACTAGCACTATTTGACATCGGGATTGATAAACAATATATTCGTTTTATTTCGGACTGATAACATATTCCTTTATTTTGGGTTTGTATTTATCTGATATATTCGATATCACATAATTTTACAGTGTACTTTTATGTATTTTCCTAAGATATAAAAATAATAAATAACAAATATTTGAAGATAAAAATAGGCTATGGGGACAACTGCCTCATTTACTCCTCGCTCTGAGGATGCTCCTGCTCCTTTCTCGTGTATATAAATATATACGTATACGCCACGAATCATACGCACTCTTCTTGATTTACATTGTTCAAATTTATTCGCACCAATTTGCCATAGAATAGGCATTAGTCATTATAAAAGATTATATACTTATATGCCACAGGCTACAAATATTTTTAATATCTAATTAAGTACTTAATTGTTTTTTAATTTTTCAGTGTATAATTTAAGTTAAAAAAATTTTTTAGAGCATATTTGTATATTCAATGCTAAAGTCCCAAAGCCTAGATTAATAAGAATTTAAAATACTCAGCTATTTAAATAAAAATACAGGACACTTAAACCATAAAAAAAGTCGTGGGTCTCTGCAATGTCATAAATGCCAGTTATATTTTGCCACGCAAAATTATTGCAATCACAATGCATGCTGCGTTAAATGTAGAAGAGATCATATACAAATGAGTGCACCAAAGATCGTAATAGTTCTCCTAAATGTGCTCTTTGCTTCATGGACCACACCACCAATTCAAGAGAGCTCTCAATAAAAAAAACTCTCTAAAAGTTTCTGCTTTGTACACTCAAGCTAGAACGAAAACGTATGCACAATATGCAATCTCCCACTGATCAAAATATATCTATTAATTTATTACATATCATTACTAATCTAAATTCTTTAATTAGTTCACGAATCTCTCTTTAGTTTTTAATGTACTTATCGCCAAAGATATTAAATCTCCATAATTATTTCTGAATAATTTCTTCCTTATTAAATTCTTATTCATTCTATATACCCACATTAATTTCTGAAATATACTATATACTATTATTATTATTAATAATTTTAATCATATTAGTTTATATTCACTATAAATACTATCTTTAACTTTAAGATGTTGGTTTCAATTTCGTATGTGATATTATATTTATTGTTTTTTTTCGTATTTTGTTTACGATGTATTCATAGTTTAAATTTAATACTTTAATTGTTAAACTATCATAGTTATACTAAAAGTTCTTTAAAAATAAATAAAAAAAACCTAACAAATGCTATAAGTTTTAATTTATAGTAAATTAATATAGTTAAAATCAAAAATTATAATACAAGTTACACTACATTATAAGTTTTTAATTTATATTTTATTTGAATTCAAATAGCAATATTATAAAAATGTTATATAATATAAATAATCTATCTCATAATATATCTAATTACTTATAATGTTGCAATTATTACTACCTACAGATTAATTAATAAACACAAGTTAAGAAATGTTATTAGAAATATATATGGTTTGTGAGTACCGAAACTTTTTTTAAATATGCGTGTATTATGTTTAGATAAATTATTATTTATTAATTATTATGTAACTTGTATAATGTTGGATTAAGAAACATTTCAATATAACATATTAACATTAAATTCAACTTTCGTAAGTAGATATTTACTATATTTCTCTCTATAGTTAGGTATATGTTTTTCATTTTTTCATTTTTCATCAAAATTAAAGTTTTCATGATATAATTCACAAAAAAATTTAAGAAATTTTGGAAACTTAATTATATACATATATAAAGGTTTTATACGAAATACAAAAAAATAGTGTTTGAAACGTTTGAATAATGACAACAGAATAGTTTTAATATTATCTTACTCTGTTGTTAATATTACAAACATAAGAATAATATTATACGTGTGTGAGACTGTAGAAAGTATTTTTGTAAAAAACATAAAATAACAATTCATGTATAGATTATCAGAAATATGAGAAGGTAGGTTTTTTTTAATTATTCGGTCGGAATGTTAAGTGATAAGTAACATATATATATATATATATATATATATATATATATATATATATTACATTGTTCTTATCACATTTTAAAACTATTGTATAATTCATTTTTTTTCTTTTTGAAATAAAAGAGTTTATAGGTTTTACCAAAATAAACGTTATCAACTAGGAATTTCAGATTTTCGAAGGTTGGGCAAACATTTGAGCAAGACTAATAATATCTAGTTATTAGCAAATTAAAATATTAACTGGGCCGTTTAAAGAAAGAAAAGAAAATATTTTCACTTAATTAAATTATTCTCGTAGTTAATTTGACGTATATTTAAAATAAAATACATAGTCAAGTTTTCTTATATCGATTTTCTGAGAAATCTAAAATCAAACGAATAAAGAAGGTAAACGTGAAAGTTAAGACTGTAGATATTTATTTTTTAATTAATGGAATCGCGTGTTAAAAAAAAAATGTATGCACATAAAATAATCACCAAACGACTATATTTCTGGCTCGCTTATACTTTGAATGTTTTCAAAGTTAAAGCGTCTCTGCATGCCCTGTTCGACCCCTCACTAAATAACGTCCCTGTTTATAATATATATATAGATGCTTACAATGAAGTAAATGAGGGTAGATTAAAGCTTTCGATAAAAAAAAACTACATATCTACTGTTGGTATATACCTACGCAATACACATACAATCGTCTTTATTCATTTACGTTAATCCCACTCAATTCCTCAAGGGCAAGCAAGTAAAGTTCTACAAGTATAATATTATCTTACATTAATAAATTGATGGAACTGCAAGCAATCATATAATATGCACGCGGCTTAATAATAATATTCCCATTTTTTTCTTAGGACTTAGAAGTTAGTACATATAACTAAGTAAATACAATATAATTAGTGTATATAATATTTTAAGTCAACTAGCCATATCTATATGGAGCCTACTTGAATGACCATTGGTTATGTAATTGATTTTTTATGGTCAATTGAAGCTTATATGTTATTATATATATATAAGATATGTGCATAACACATATCACGAGCATAGCTTAATGGAGTTGAGCAAATGCATGCAAAATGTATACAAATTATGTTCTGTTATGTTTGCGAAATGAAACCAATACAAATTATAAATATCCGTTTTATCAGTGCGGTAGGACTGATATGCATGCAAAATGTATACAAATTAGGTTCTGTTATGTTTGCGAAATGAAACCAATACAAATTATAAATATCCGTTTTATCAGTGCGGTAGGAGTAGATATTGCTCCTACAAATGTGCGCGTGCATCTACACGATTAAAGGTACGCGCGTGTGCATATTTTTGTCGCAAAAACAGGATTGATGATTTCATAGAAAAACAATTTATTTTTTTGTTCCATTCCAAATTCACGTGTATATGTGAGAGTACATTACTAATAACATAAAAACCGCTGAACATTTGGAATTCAGAATTATGAACATATAATATAATTTATGTACAAAATATATACGTATACAAGGCATAATACAAGAATAATAATATATAAAAGATACACAAATGCGTTTGTTGTATATAATATACTAGGACTACAGACTCAGGGATTTGTTAACACTCTTAGAGGCGAAGGGAAAGTGTCGTGGACCCAGTTCCCACGGTCGCTGCTTGTGCGGCCAACGGAGAAGAAGCCCTTGTTCGTAGTTGCTGGGGAGAAGGGTACCCGGGGTCACACCGGAAGAATCATCACATTTCGCGCCCATGGAAATTCCCGGTAACATATTGGTATATCACACAATAACGTGCTACTAATTTGCTGACGTAGAATATTTAAGAAAATATCATAAGGGTTATAAGAAATGAATGTCCAATTACAAAAAAAAAAAAATAACAAACCTTATTTTTCCACACATACTGCTGATGTGTATCTCTAAATTCTAATGAAACCTACTAAAAAATTTTGGTATATACATAATGTATATATATATATATATATATACATAAAGTGATACTTAGAAGTTTTGATATTAATTTTTTTGGACAGTTGATGCGAGTTTTCAAAAAAATAAAATTATTTTTTATAATTTGGAGTCTTTAGTTCTTTACAATCCAATAATTTTCACAATTTATTTATTTTTTATCTCGACAGTTTTGAGATGTTTACTAATTTGATATTTCAAAATTTTCAAAATGCCAATTTATATTTTATATTTCAAATTCTAAAATACAATATTTTCTTCAAAAATGTAGAAAAGTACATAAATATCAAAAATTAAAACATAATAAATCATTATTTTAATAACAATTTAAAGATTAAATTAACGCAACGAAGTGACAAGATGTCTTGTAAAATATTAGCGTTCAAAATATATGAATATACATAACCAGGAATGTATTTCTATTTGAAAATAACACAATATGTTCCAATAATTATGTTTTTTGGTAAATAAAGAACTCAGATTGTACATGAATGATTTTCTACAAATACAGTTACCGAGAACATTAGTGTTTAACTTCAAAATAAATCGATCACAAGATTAGAATTGTTAAAGAATTTCTTTTCGAATTTTTTTTGTTATTTTTTAATAAAAATGCCATAAGTACCTATATATAATATTCTTGCATACTGTCTATTATAAGAAATTGCAGTAGATTTTTTTTGTTTTAATTAGTTTTGTGTACCTAAATATTATACTACATAATACGTTTCACCAGATTAGAATAAACAATGTTTAACTTTTAAATAATGTTTTTAAGGTTTATACAGACAAATAATTATAATGATATAACTATTTTTACACCATTTGAATATTTTAATCAAATATACCTGTATAGTTTATATTCACTAATAAATATATATATATATATAGTATATAATATCTTCATTGGTCATATATATGTGCTCATATAAATTAGATTTTATAAAAATGTCTTTAAGGTGAAATGTTATGGTAACCAGTATAGGTATATAATTGTTATACATATATGTAACACATAAAAATATATTATGTACATAATACAAATTTTTCTGGTTGATTTGAGATTAATTATGCCAAATTGTATAAAATGTTCCTTACAATTAGTTTATCAAACTAGTTTGCAGTTTTTTTTTAATATACGATTTGGTAGCATGATGAAATATTGTACGCACCATATAAAATAGTCATAGTCCGTGGTACCTACACATACATGGTTCATTATATCGACTGTTAATCAATAAGAGTCCAATTATTAGTAACAATTCATTGTAAATATGCACTTTTGTACACGAAGTGGAGTAAATTAATTTATAAATCAATGCTTATGTGGTATGAAATTCCATATAAAGTATAGAAATTAATAATTTACTGTTAACACTTATTATATACACTTGGAAATTACCTATATAATACCAATTATATCGTGTTGCTTTACAACTATAAGTAAAGAAGTTAGTGCACGTGTTATTTTGAGTGTCCTGAGTTTATTAAACCTATATTAAAGTAAACATTTAGATTGGAGTGTCCTTCTATTGAAGTAACACCTTAATGTGAGAATGGACTCGAATAACATTTAATAGGAATGATTGTACAAGTGGTTTTTAATACAGTCTTTTAAATGTTATAAACATATACTTTTTTAATCTTTTATATTAGCATATATTATTCTTCGTAGATCTAATATTTTATACTTAGATATGCTGATAAATGAATGTAATTGTTTTGTCCTTGTTGAAAAACGTTGGTGTTGTTTTATACCCAACCGGGTTTGACGTTATTTGAGTTAATATTTAATCTCAAATTAACATTAATGCATCATTATGCAATTATTTCTTAAAATACACAGTACTATATGCTTTCAATAAGATATTTCATACGGACGCAATGCATATTACTATTATTATTATTATTGACATACCTACCATATGGATACGTATTTAATAATAATATACACGATTTGTTCTAAAATTCAAAGCCATTCAAGTATTGGTGAGCTATTAACCAATCTCCAATGATACAATTAACTATGGAGATTAATTGAAAATGTTATTTATAAAGTTAAAATACTGAATAGTGAATGCAACGATTTATCATCGCTGTATCAGATTTAAAATGACGTTCGCGTTTGAATTATGTCCGGTTTGCTAAA